>JAOPSE010002955.1:0-66869 GCA_029449295.1 Zea luxurians
CACACCGGACACTGTCGGTGTGCCCGATCTGTTTCCTTTTAGGGCGCTTTCGACCGTTGGAAGACTGCCGTAGATCTGCGAGCCGTTGGCGCACCGGACAGTCCGGTGCACACCGGACAGTCCGGTGCCGTCTTTCGACCGTTGGCTCGGCCACGTGTCCCGCGCGGATTGCGCGGCCGACCGTTGGCCCTGGCCGACCGTTGGCTCACCGGACAGTCCGGTGCACACCGGACAGTCCGGTGAATTTTAGCCGTACGCCGCCGGCCAAAAACCCGAGAGCGGCCAGTTCGATTCGAGTTGGCCTGGCGCACCGGACACTGTCCGGTGCACACCGGACAGTCCGGTGCTCCAGACCGAGCTGGGACTTGGCTGCACACAGCCAAGTCATTTCTCCTCTTCTCTCTTCCTGTTTCTAACACTTAGACAAATATGTTAGTCCACAAACCAATGTACTAAGGCTTAGAAACATACCTTTATCTCATGATTTGCACCTTGTTCATCCATGTACACAAATTCATAATTAAACACATGTGTTGGCACTCAATCACCAAAATACTTAGAAATGGCCCAAGGGCACATTTCCCTTTCACACCCCACATATGTTTCCTTGCCATAGATTACATTCTTGGATTTCTGGTGGAAACCATTTCTTGGTTAAAAACTCGTACGTGTTAGCCTTCGGTATTATTGAAAATGGTCATTCATGGCTATTTTCGGCAAAATGGGGGTTGTGTGGCCATTGATCGTCGACCAGAGGCTCATACACCTCACCCCACATATGTTTCCTTGTCGTAGATCACATTCTTGAATTTCTGGTGGAGACCATTTCTTGGTCAAAAATCCGTAGGTGTTAGCCTTCGATATTATTGAAAATGGTCATTCATGGCTATTTTCGGCAAAATGGGGGTTGTGTGGCCATTGATCGTCGACCAGAGGCTCATACACCTCACCCCACATATGTTTCCTTGTCGTAGATCACATTCTTGGATTTCTGGTGGAGACCATTTCTTGGTCAAAAATCCGTAGGTGTTAGCCTTCGATATTATTGAAAATGGTCGTTCATGGCTATTTTCGACAAAAATGGGGGTTGTGTGGCCATTGATCATCGACCAGAGGCTCATACACCTCACCCCACATATGTTTCCTGGCCATAGATCACATTCTTGGATTTCTGGTGGAGACCATTTCTTGGTCAAAAATCCGTAGGTGTTAGCCTTCGGTATTATTGAAAATGGTCGTTCATGGCTATTTTCGACAAAAATGGGGGTTGTGTGGCCATTGATCATCGACCAGACGCTCATACACCTCACCCCACATATGTTTCCTTGCCATAGATCACATTCTTGGATTTCTGGTGGAGACCATTTCTTGGTCTAAAATCCGTAGGTGTTAGCCTCTAGTATTATTGAAAATGGTCGCTCATGGCTATTTTCAAGGTCGCTCATGGCTATTTTCATAAAAAATGGGGGTTGTGTGGCCATTGATCGTCGACCAGAGGCTCATACACCTCACCCCACATATGTTTCCTTGCCATAGATCACATTCTTGGATTTCTGGTGGAGACCGTTTCTTGGTCAAAATTCCGTAGGTGTTAGCCTTCGGTATTATTGAAAATGGTCGTTCATGGCTATTTTCGACAAAAATGGGGGTTGTGTGGCCATTGATCATCGACCAGACGCTCATACACCTCACCCCACATATGTTTCCTTGCCATAGATCACATTCTTGGATTTCTGGTGGAGACCATTTCTTGGTCTAAAATCCGTAGGTGTTACCTCTAGTATTATTGAAAATGGTCGCTCATGGCTATTTTCAAGGTCGCTCATGGCTATTTTCATAAAAATGGGGGTTGTGTGGCCATTTATCATCGACTAGAGGCTCATAAACCTCACCCCACATATGTTTCCTTGCCATAGATTACATTCTTGGATTTCTGGTGGAAACCATTTCTTGGTTAAAAACTCGTACGTGTTAGCCTTCGGTATTATTGAAAATGGTCATTCATGGCTATTTTCGGCAAAATGGGGGTTGTGTGGCCATTGATCGTCGACAGAGGCTCATACACCTCACCCCACATATGTTTCCTTGTCGTAGATCACATTCTTGGATTTCTGGTGGAGACCGTTTCTTGGTCAAAAATCCGTAGGTGTTAGCCTTCGGTATTATTGAAAATGGTCGTTCATGGCTATTTTCGACAAAATGGGGGTTGTGTGGCCATTGATTATCGACTAGAGGCTCATACACCTCACCCCACATATGTTACCTTGCCATAGATCACATTCTTGGATTTCTGGTGGAGACAATTTCTTGGTCAAAAATCCGTAGGTGTTAGCCTTCGGTATTATTGTAAATGGTCATTCATGGCTATTTTCGACAAAAATGGGGGTTGTGTGGCCATTGATCATCGACTAGACGCTCATACACCTCACCCCACATATGTTTCCTTGCCATAGATCACATTCTTGGATTTCTGGTGGAGACCATTTCTTGGTCAAAAATCCGTAGGTTAGCCTCTAATATTATTGAAAATGGTCGCTCATGGCTATTTTCAAGGTCGCTCATGGCTATTTTCATAAAAAATGGGGGTTGTGTGGCCATTATCATCGACTAGAGGCTCATAAACCTCACCCCACATATGTTTCCATGCCATAGATTACATTCTTGGATTTCTGGTGGAACCATTTCTTGGTTAAAAACTCGTACGTGTTAGCCTTCGGTATTATTGAAAATGGTCATTCATGGATATTTTCGGCAAAATGGGGGTTGTGTGGCCATTGATCGTCGACCAGAGGCTCATACACCTCACCCCACATATGTTTCCTTGTCGTAGATCACATTCTTGGATTTCTGGTGGAGACCATTTCTTGGTCAAAAATCCGTAGGTGTTAGCCTTCGATATTATTGAAAATGGTCGTTCATGGCTATTTTCGACAAAAATGGGGGTTGTGTGGCCATTGATCATCGACCAGAGGCTCATACACCTCACCCCACATATGTTTCCTTGCCATAGATCACATTCTTGGGTTTCTGGTGGAGACCATTTCTTGGTCAAAAATCCGTAGGTGTTATACTTCGGTATTATTGTAAATGGTCATTCATGGCTATTTTCGACAAAATGGGGGTTGTGTGGCCATTGATCATCGACCAGAGGCTCATACACCTCACCCCACATATGTTTCCTTGCCATAGATCACATTCTTGGATTTCTGGTGGAGACCATTTCCTGGTCAAAAATCCGTAGGTCTTAGCCTCTAATATTATTGAAAATGGTCGCTCATGGCTATTTCCATAAAAAAATGGGGGTTGTGTGGCCATTTATCATCGACTAGAGGCTCATAAACCTCACCCCACATATGTTTCATTGCCATAGATCACATTCTTGGATTTCTGCTGGAGACCATTTCTTGGTTAAAAACTCGTACGTGTTAGCCTTCGGTATTATTGAAAATGGTCGTTCATGGCTATTTTCGGCAAAATGGGGGTTGTGTGGCCATTGATCATCGACCAGAGGCTCGTACACCTCACCCCACATATGTTTCCTTGCCATAGATCACATTCTTGGATTTCTGTTGGAGACCATTTCTTGGTCAAAAATCTGTACGTGTTAGCCTTTGGTATTTTTGAAAATGGTCATTCATGGCTATTTTCGACAAAAATGGGGGTTGTGTGGCCATTGATCTTCGACCAGAGGCTCATACACCTCACTACACATATGTTTCCTTGCCATAGATCACATTCTTGGATTTATGGTGGAGACCATTTCTTGGTCAAAAATCCGTAGGTGTTAGCCTTCAGTGTCATTGAAAATGGTCGTTCATGGCTATTTTCGACAAAAATTAGGGTTGTGTGGCCATTGATCGTCGACCAGAGGCTCATACACCTCACCCCACATATGTTTCTTTGCCATAAATCACATTCTTGGATTATTGGTGGAGACCATTTCTTGGTCAAAAATCCGTAGGTGTTAGCCTTCGGTATTATTGAAAATGGTCGTTCATGGCTATTTTCGACAAAAATGGGGGTTGTGTGTCCATTGATCATCGACCAGACTCATACACCTCACCCCACATATGTTTCCTTGCCATAGATCACATTCTTGGATTTCTGGTGGAGACCATTTCTTGGTCTAAAATCCGTAGGTGTTAGCCTCTAGTATTATTGAAAATGGTCGCTCATGGCTATTTTCAAGGTCGCTCATGGCTATTTTCATAAAAAATGGGGGTTGTGTGGCCATTATCATCGACTAGAGGCTCATAAACCTCACCCCACATATGTTTCCTTGCCATAGATTACATTCTTGGATTTCTGGTGGAAGCCATTTCTTGGTTAAAAACTCGTACGTGTTAGCCTTCGGTATTATTGAAAATGGTCATTCATGGCTATTTTCGGCAAAATGGGGGTTGTGTGGCCATTGATCGTCGACCAGAGGCTCATACACCTCACCCCACATATGTTTCCTTGTCGTAGATCACATTCTTGGATTTCTGGTGGAGACCATTTCTTGGTCTAAAATCCGTAGGTGTTAGCCTCTAGTATTATTGAAAATGGTCGCTCATGGCTATTTTCAAGGTCGCTCATGGCTATTTTCATAAAAAATGGGGGTTGTGTGGCCATTTATCATCGACTAGAGGCTCATAAACCTCACCCCACATATGTTTCCTTGCCATAGATTACATTCTTGGATTTCTGGTGGAAGCCATTTCTTGGTTAAAAACTCGTACGTGTTAGCCTTCGGTATTATTGAAAATGGTCATTCATGGCTATTTTCGGCAAAATGGGGGTTGTGTGGCCATTGATCGTCGACTAGAGGCTCATACACCTCACCCCACAAATGTTTCCTTGTCGTAGATCACATTCTTGGATTTCTCGTGGAGACCATTTCTTGGTCAAAAATCCGTAGGTGTTAGCCTTCGATATTATTGAAAATGGTCGTTCATGGCTATTTTCGACAAAAATGGGGGTTGTGTGGCCATTGATCATCGACCAGAGGCTCATACACCTCACCCCACATATGTTTCCTTGCCATAGATCACATTCTTGGATTTCTGGTGGAGACCATTTCTTGGTCAAAAATCTGTAGGTGTTAGCCTTCGGTATTATTGTAAATGGTCATTCATGGCTATTTTCAACAAAAATGGGGGTTGTGTGGCCATTGATCATCGACCATAGGCTCATACACCTCACCCCACAAATGTTTCCTTGCCATAGATCACATTCTTGGATTTCTGGTGGAGACCATTTCTTGGTCAAAAATCCGTAGGTCTTAGCCTCTAATATTATTGAAAATGGTCGCTCATGGCTATTTTCATAAAAAAATGGGGGTTGTGTGGCCATTTATCATCGACTAGAGGCTCATAAATCTCACCCCACATATGTTTCCTTGCCATAGATCACATTCTTGGATTTTTTGTGGAGACCATTTCTTGGTCAAAAACTCGTACGTGTTAGCCTTCGGTATTATTGAAAATGGTCGTTCATGGCTATTTTCGGCAAAATGGGGGTTGTGTGGCCATTGATCATCGACCAGAGGCTAGTACACCTCACCCCACATATGTTTCCTTGCCATAGATTACATTCTTGGATTTCTGGTGGAAACCATTTCTTGGTTAAAAACTCGTACGTGTTAGCCTTCGGTATTATTGAAAATGGTCATTCATGGCTATTTTCGGCAAAATGAGGGTTGTGTGGCCATTGATCGTCGACCAGAGGCTCATACACCTCACCCCACATATGTTTTCTTGTCGTAGATCACATTCTTGGATTTCTGGTGGAGACCATTTCTTGGTCTAAAATCCGTAGGTGTTAGCCTCTAGTATTATTGAAAATGGTCGCTCATGGCTATTTTCAAGGTCGCTCATGGCTATTTTCATAAAAAATGGGGGTTGTGTGGCCATTTATCATCGACTAGAGGCTAATAAACCTCACTGATATGACCACGCCATCAAGCAACACGTTACAACCCCGAAGTCATACTACATCAACTCAAGTACAACCAACATCATCACCGACCCAAGTCTTTGATGGACCAATTACACGTAGCCGAGCTAAGAAGCTACAGCAAGAGGTGCACGCGCTACTTTATGAATTTCGATTAAACACTAATGAGAATTTTATGCTACCTAAGTCGTGTATGTTGATATTACTTAGGTTCACCAAAGAGGAAGGCCAAAACATATCAAAGGCGAATCAGCAAGAAGAGCTATGTCCGAGTCAGTCCAGCGCTACAGAACCGTCCAGAAGAAACAGTCATATCTTTTGATTCACAAAAGCTATGAAGGTCCATAAGTACTTTTCGGAAAGCTCTTGAAGTCTAGTTTCCAATTCTTCTAAAGCCGACTGAACCACATCTACCAGAAAGGCAGCCGACCTACTTTAGTGCTGACTGGTCAGAAGGTCAACAGTCTGCCTGATGACCAAGTTTTCGTATTAAACTGCATCATTCTACGAAGTTTCATTAAGCATGCTATATATGGTGAGAAAGCTTATCAAGTTAGCTTTCCAACGCAACCAGTCCCACGTCATTTGAAGATTCCTAGAAGAAGTTATTGCCAAAATACTGAAGGCTGCGCAGAAGTCAAACAGCCACACGGAAATCAGCTCTGCAGATCTTCCGAAGAGGCTCCTTCACATTAGCTCGTGAAAATACTTTTGTTTTGTGTTTATACCTCGCTAAGGCTGGTTGTTACTAGTATAAATACCCCCTATGTCTATGATGTAAGACAGCTTATGATAATCTAAAACAGAACCCCTTTGTTCAGCTGTGTGCTAACAAATATTGAGAGTGATCTCTACCCCTTTGCTCTTGTGAATTCCTTCGCGGGATTGCAGAAGCGGCGGCTTCATCCGCTTCCAATTGGTGCTCCTACTCCCTTCGAGGTCTCCTCGATTGATTGTAGGCTGTGTTGGTTGGTTCTTTGAGAGTGTGGTTGGGCGAATCCTCGATTCAGGCTGCCGGTTAAAGACGGTGGTTGGCTTCGAGTTTTATTTGTCAGGTTGCACTAGTTATCGCTGCTTGCAGCAAGTTATCTTGGCTTCTTTGAAGCTAGTTATCTGAAGATTGATCCTAAGTCGTGAAGATCGGGCATCGTGACGCATCATCTGGCATCAGAGCCTCAGTTGCCACGGTAGGATTCTTTACCCTTAGCTACATATATTTTATGTTCGTCCTATCCACCAAAAAGCCATAAAATATTTTGTCATAGCCCTTTGTTTCAATCTGTTGTTCCAGTGAGTTTTGTTAAGTTTCAGTCCTTAGAGTCTTTGTTTAGTTGCTGGTCACTCTATCCTTTGTGTTCCCTTTGAGCCTCTTATATATATCTGAAAATATCCACAAAAAGAAAAATCTGAAAACCCTCATCATTTCCTTCGCGTTAACTTTGATCCTATTTAAGTTATAGCTGCAGGTTGAGTTCTTTGTTAAGTATTATAAAGTGTGCAATATCATATCAGATCTCTGTGTTTAGTTCTATAAAAAAGAGTATCAAAAAAAAAGAGAAGAAAGAAAAGTACCAAAGAAAAGTATTGAACAAGATCGTGAAAGAAAAGTAGAACAATCAGTTTGTTTATGTGCACAAGTGCTAAAAATTTTATCAAGTTGTTCAACCAGTTTGCTATTATCATTTGGTGCAAAATTTTGGTTGGATCTGATTGCAACACTTGCATTCCAATCATACTCCTTGTCTGCATCAAATCTGAAATTTCTTGTGCGTGTGTTTGATCTATTTACATCACTCGAATCTTGTGGTCAGCACTAGGCAGGGAACTTCTAGTCGGATGGTTATTTAACTTAACAACAACTAGAATTCAGATTGTATCCCTTGTTTATTAATCCCCACCAAGCTCCACATATAAGCCATCGTAATCGGTACTCTGGTCTTGTATTCGCTTAACCACCACTTTCTTGTTACCACCACACATTTTCTTGCAACCCGCAGGGAACTCATAAGAGCTTTGGTTGGTAAGAGTGGTGAGGTTGTGAGATTCCATATAGCTTCATATTCCACCTATATTTGTTGCCTTGTTGCCACTAACTTCGCAGGAAGATGGATCCCAACGTTGAGATTGAAGAATGTGTCACCCTGATACAATTCAATGAGCTCAAACAAAGCATAGAAGCCAAGCAAGATCTGTTGGCACAAGATCTTCAGACACTTATGGCTGAAATCAGAGGTCGTCGTCGACTCCCCGACGGTGTAAGAAACCATGAAGAAGATGGGGAAGAAGATGAAGGAAATTATTCTAGAAGAGCAAGTGAACATGGGAGGAGAAATCAAGGTGCTGCATATGGTAGAGGAAGAGGCAGGAATCGAAGAAATCATGACAATGAAGAATCTGAATTTGGGGATGATCAGTCTCAACATCGCTATGGTCGTCGTCATCATAGAGGTGTCAACCAAGAAGAGAGATTTGGGAAACTTAAGTTTACCATGCCAAAATTTGATGGTAGATCTGATCCTGAAGATTATTTCACATGGGAATTGAAAGTGGAGAAAATCTTCCGCCTACATAATTATTCAGAGGAGAAGAAACTTGCAATGGCATCTCTTGAGTTTGAAGGATATGCTCTGATTTGGTGGGAGCAACTTCTTCGTGATCGTGAAGAAGATGGAGAGGACCCTATTATTACTTGGCAAGAGATGAAGCGAGAAATGAGAATTCGTTTTGTGCCGAAGCATTATTGGCGTGATCTTTTTGATAAATTGCAGAATTTGAGGCAAGGGAGTTTCTCTGTTGAGGAGTATTATAAGGAGATGGAGAAGGCCATGATTAGAGCCAATGTGTATGAAGACGAAGAGCAAACCATTGCACGTTTCATGGCTGGGTTACACCGCAACATTCAGCGTATTGTTGAGTTTCAGCCGTACCAAAGTCTTATTGATTTGGTACATCAAGCCACCAAAGCTGAACGCCAGCTGCAACAAGATGCTAAGAGCAGCAAGCCCTTGTCATATGGTGCACGAACCATGACTGGAGGAAGCAAATCGATCTCAAGGTTTACTGCTTCATCGTCAGCAACAAAAGGTTCAACTGGAGGCTTGCGATCCAATATTCAAGGCAATTCCAGTGGAAAGAACGGTGCTGCTCCAAACACGAGTTATAAACCAGCAGCATCCACTTCAACATCAGTGGGTTCAACAGCCAAGAGTAGTGGTATTCAGTGCTTCAAGTGTGGAGGTCGTGGTCATGTCATAAAGGAGTGTCCAAATAATCGTGTGATCCTTGTGACTGATGATGGAGAATATACATCAGCGAGTGAAGAGGAAGCTGAAGCAGGAAATGAAGATGACATTGATAAATCTGAAGAACATACGGGATGTGAATTTGAGCATGGTACTACTCTTGTGGTTACACAAATCTTGAGTGTTCAAATGAAAGAAGCTGAAATTGGACAGCGACATAATCTTTTTCAAACGCGAGCCAAAGTGCAAGACAAAGTAGTAAAGGTGATCATTGATGGAGGGAGTTGCCATAATCTTGCAAGTCGTGAGATGGTTGACAAGCTTGGTTTGAAGTTGCAACGACACCCTCATCCATATCATGTCCAATGGTTGAATGAATCGGGAGATATCAAGATTGGTTATAAGGTGAAAGTTCCGTTCAAGATTGGAGAATATGCTGACACGGTGGAGTGTGATGTTGCACCCATGTCTGTTTGTCACATGCTACTTGGAAGACCTTGGCAATATGACCGATATTCTCAACATTGTGGAAGAACAAATCAATACACGCTAGATCTGAAAGGGAGAAAGTTTGTACTCAAGCCTATGACCCCTCAACAAATTATGGCTGAACACTTACAAAAGAAAACTGAAATTAGTACAACAAGTAGAGGAGGAGAAGAGCAAAAGAAATTGAGTGCCATCCACAATTCAGTGAGTGAGTGCTACAAGCCAATTACAAAGATAAAAAGAAGGAAGAGGGAGAACATCTAGTTATGCTAGCCACGAAATCTGAGCTGAGAGAAGTGAGGAACAACCCATATCAAGTGCTCTTTGTACTTGTGAACAAAGATGTTTTGATTTCTCCTAACGACATAACATCTCTTCCTAGTGTTGTGGCTGATCTTTTGCAGGACTATGAAGACGTATTTCCACAAGAAACACCGGCTGGACTACCTCCAATTCGAGGGATTGAGCATCAAATCGATCTTATTCCAGGGGCTGCACTTCCTAACCGTCCACCATATCGAACCAATCCCGAAGAAACTAAGGAAACAAAGGCAAGTACAAGAACTTCTTGATAAAGGTTTTGTTCGTGAAAGCTTAAGCCCTTGTGCTGTTCCTGTGATTTTAGTACCTAAGAAAGATGGATCTTGGAGGATGTGTGTTGATTGTAGAGCTATAAATAATATTACCGTTCGCTATCGTCATCCTATTCCACGACTAGATGATATGCTTGATGAATTAAGTGGTTCCACAATTTTTACTAAAATTGATTTGAGAAGTGGATACCATCAAATAAGAATGAAAACTGGAGATGAATGGAAGACTGCATTTAAAAACAAAATTTGGGTTGTATGAATGGTTAGTGATGCCCTTTGGGTTAACTAATGCTCCTAGTACCTTTATGAGATTAATGAACCATGTCTTAAGAACTTTCATTGGAAAATTTGTTGTTGTCTACTTCGATGATATTCTAATTTACAGCAAGTCTTTTGATGAACATGTGAAACACATTCGACAAGTTTTAGATGAGCTTAGAAAGGAGAAATTATTTGCTAATCTTGAGAAGTGCAGTTTTTGCACAGACCATGTTGTGTTTCTTGGCTTTGTTGTTTCAGCAAAAGGAATAGAGGTGGATGAATCCAAGGTGAAAGCCATCAAGGATTGGCCAGCTCCAACGAATGTAAGTCAAGTAAGAAGTTTTCATGGTCTTGCTGGTTTTTATAGAAGATTTGTGCGAGATTTTAGTACTATCGCTTCCCCTTTAAATGAATTGATAAAGAAAGGTGTTGAATTTAAATGGGGAAACTCACAAGACGGTGCTTTTCAAGAATTGAAGGAACGTTCGACTGAAGCACCTGTACTTATTCTTCCTGATTTCACTAAAACTTTTGAAGTAGAATGTGATGCTAGTGGGATTGGGATAGGAGGAGTTTTAATGCAACAAGGAAAACCTATAGCATATTTTAGTGAAAAATTGGGAGGTGCTCAATTAAATTATTCTGTGTATGACAAAGAATTGTATGCTTTGGTCCGAGTGCTTGAAACATGGCAGCACTACTTATGGCCAAAAGAGTTTGTTATTCATTCCGATCATGAAGCTTTTAAGTATTTGAAAGGGCAAGCCAAACTGAACCGTCGCCATGCCAAATGGGTTGAGTTTATCGAAACATTTCCATACATTGTGAAATATAAGAAAGGTAAGGACAATGTGGTCGCTGATGCCTTGTCTCGAAGGAATGTGTTGAATCAACTAGAGGTAAAAGTTTTGGGTCTTGAAAATTTGAAAGAAATGTATAATGATGATCCTGAATTTTCAGAACCATACATTCGTTGTAAAGATGGAAAAGGTTGGGAGAAATATCATATACATGATGGATTTTTGTTTAGAGCTAACAAACTTTGTGTACCAAATTCTTCGGTTAGATTGCTTTTATTGCAGGAGCCACGAGGGAATGGTCCATTTCGTGTTCTTGCCAAGATCAATGATAATGCATACAAGATATATCTTCCACCGAGCTATGGCGTGAGAAACACGTTCAATGTTGCTGACCTCTTACCATATACAAGTGAAGACACTTCAGAGTCGAGGACGACTCCTTTTCAAGGGGGGGAGGATGATATGACCACGCCATCAAGCAACACGTTACAACCCCGAAGTCATACTACATCAACTCAAGTACAACCAACATCATCACCGACCCAAGTCTTTGATGGACCAATTACACGTAGCCGAGCTAAGAAGCTACAGCAAGAGGTGCACGCACTACTTTATGAATTTCGATTAAACACTAATGAGAATTTTATGCTACCTAAGTCGTGTATGTTGATATTACTTAGGTTCACCAAAGAGGAAGGCCAAAACATATCAAAGGCGAATCAGCAAGAAGAGCTATGTCCGAGTCAGTCCAGCGCTACAGAACCGTCCAGAAGAAACAGTCATAGCTTTTGATTCACAAAAGCTATGAAGGTCCATAAGTACTTTTCGGAAAGCTCTTGAAGTCTAGTTTCCAATTCTTCTAAAGCCGACTGAACCACATCTACCAGAAAGGCAGCCGACCTACTTTAGTGCTGACTGGTCAGAAGGTCAACAGTCTGCCTGATGACCAAGTTTTCGTATTAAACTGCATCATTCTACGAAGTTTCATTAAGCATGCTATATATGGTGAGAAAGCTTATCAAGTTAGCTTTCCAACGCAACCAGTCCCACGTCATTTGAAGATTCCTAGAAGAAGTTATTGCCAAAATACTGAAGGCTGCGCAGAAGTCAAACAGCCACACGGAAATCAGCTCTGCAGATCTTCCGAAGAGGCTCCTTCACATTAGCTCGTGAAAATACTTTTGTTTTGTGTTTATACCTCGCTAAGGCTGGTTGTTACTAGTATAAATACCCCCCTATGTCTATGATGTAAGACAGCTTATGATAATCTAAAACAGAACCCCTTTGTTCAGCTGTGTGCTAACAAATATTGAGAGTGATCTCTACCCCTTTGCTCTTGTGAATTCCTTCGCGGGATTGCAGAAGCGGCGGCTTCATCCGCTCCCAATTGGTGCTCCTACTCCCTTCGAGGTCTCCTCGATTGATTGTAGGCTGTGTTGGTTGGTTCTTTGAGAGTGTGGTTGGGCGAATCCTCGATTCAGGCTGCCGGTTAAAGACGGTGGTTGGCTTCGAGTTTTATTTGTCAGGTTGCACTAGTTATCGCTGCTTGCAGCAAGTTATCTTGGCTTCTTTGAAGCTAGTTATCTGAAGATTGATCCTACGTCGTGAAGATCGGGCATCGTGACGCATCACTCACCCCACATATGTTTCCTTGCCATAGATTACATTCTTGGATTTCTGGTGGAAGCCATTTCTTGGTTAAAAACTCGTACGTGTTAGCCTTCGGTATTATTGAAAATGGTCATTCATGGCTATTTTCGGCAAAATGGGGGTTGTGTGGCCATTGATCGTCGACCAGAGGCTCATACACCTCACCCCACAAATGTTTCCTTGTCGTAGATCACATTCTTGGATTTCTCGTGGAGACCATTTCTTGGTCAAAAATCCGTAGGTGTTAGCCTTCGATATTATTGAAAATGGTCGTTCATGGCTATTTTCGACAAAAATGGGGGTTGTGTGGCCATTGATCATCGACCAGAGGCTCATACACCTCACCCCACATATGTTTCCTTGCCATAGATCACATTCTTGGATTTCTGGTTGAGACCATTTCTTGGTCAAAAATCTGTAGGTGTTAGCCTTCGCTATTATTGTAAATGGTCATTCATGGCTATTTTCGACAAAAATGGGGGTTGTGTGGCCATTGATCATCGACCATAGGCTCATACACCTCACCCCACATATGTTTCCTTGCCATAGATCACATTCTTGGATTTCTGGTGGAGTCCATTTCTTGGTCAAAAATCCGTAGGTCTTAGCCTCTAATATTATTGAAAATGGTCGCTCATGGCTATTTTCATAAAAAAATGGGGGTTGTGTGGCCATTTATCATCGACTAGAGGCTCATAAATCTCACCCCACATATGTTTCCTTGCCATAGATCACATTCTTGGATTTTTGGTGGAGACCATTTCTTGGTCAAAAACTCGTACGTGTTAGCCTTCGGTATTATTGAAAATGGTCGTTCATGGCTATTTTCGGCAAAATGGGGGTTGTGTGGCCATTGATCATCGACCAGAGGCTCGCACACCTCACCCCACATATGTTTCCTTGCCATAGATTACATTCTTGGATTTCTGGTGGAAACCATTTCTTGGTTAAAAACTCGTACGTGTTAGCCTTCGGTATTATTGAAAATGGTCATTCATTGCTATTTTCGGCAAAATGGGGGTTGTGTGGCCATTGATCGTCGACCAGAGGCTCATACACCTCACCCCACATATGTTTCCTTGTCGTAGATCACATTCTTTGATTTCTGGTGGAGACCATTTCTTGGTCAAAAATCCGTAGGTGTTAGCCTTCGATATTATTGAAAATGGTCGTTCATGGCCATTTTCGACAAAAATGGGGGTTGTGTGGCCATTGATCATCGACCAGAGGCTCATACACCTCACCCCACATATGTTTCCTTGCCATAGATCACATTCTTGGATTTCTGGTGGAGACCATTTCTTGGTCAAAAATCCGTACGTGTTAGCCTTTGGTATTATTGTAAATGGTCATTCATGGCTATTTTCGACAAAAATGGGGGTTGTGTGGCCATTGATCGTCGACCAGAGGCTCATACACCTCACCCCACATATGTTTCCTTGTCGTAGATCACATTCTTGGATTTCTGGTGGAGACCATTTCTTGGTCAAAAATCCGTAGGTGTTAGCCTTCGGTATTATTGTAAATGGTCATTCATGGCTATTTTCGACAACAATGTGGGTTGTGTGGCCATTGATCATCGACCAGAGGCTCATACACCTCACCCCACATATGTTTCCTTGCCATAGATCACATTCTTAGATTTCTGGTGGAGACCATTTCTTGGTCAAAAATCCGTAGGTCTTAGCCTCTAATATTATTGAAAATGGTCGCTCATGGCTATTTTCATAAAAAATGGGGTTGTGTGGCCATTTATCATCGACTAGAGCTCATAAATCTCACCCCTCATATGTTTCCTTGCCATAGATCACATTCTTGGATTTTGGTGGAGACCATTTCTTGGTCAAAAAACTCGTACGTGTTAGCCTTCGGTATTATTGAAAATGGTCATTCATGGCTATTTTCGGCAAAATGGGGGTTCTGTGGCCATTGATCATCGACCAGAGGCTCGTACACCTCACCCCACATATGTTTCCTTGCCATAGATCACATTCTTGGATTTCTGGTGGAGACCATTTCTTGGGCAAAAATCCGAATGTGTTAGCCTTTGGTATTTTTGAAAATGGTCATTCATGGCTATTTTCGACAAAAATGGGGATTGTGTGGCCATTGATCTTCGACCAGAGAATCATACACCTCACTACACATATGTTTCCTTGCCATAGATCACATTCTTGGATTTATGGTGGAGACCATTTCTTGGTCAAAAATCCGTAGGTGTTAGCCTTCAGTGTCATTGAAAATGGTCGTTCATGGCTATTTTCGACAAAAATTAGGGTTGTGTGGCCATTGATCGTCGACCAGAGGCTCATACACCTCACCCCACATATGTTTCCTTGCCATAGATCACATTCTTGGATTTCTGGTGGAGACCATTTCTTGGTCAAAAATCCGTAGGTGTTAGCCTTCGGTATTATTGAAATGGTCGTTCATGGCTATTTTCGACAAAAATGGGGTTGTGTGGCCATTGATCATCGACCAGACGCTCATACACCTCACCCCACATATGTTTCCTTGCCATAGATCACATTCTTGGATTTCTGGTGGAGACCATTTCTTGGTCTAAAATCCGTAGGTGTTAGCCTCTAGTATTATTGAAAATGGTCGCTCATGGCTATTTTCAAGGTCGCTCATGGCTATTTTCATAAAAAATGGGGGTTGTGTGGCCATTTATCATCGACTAGAGGCTCATAAACCTCACCCCACATATGTTTCCTTGCCATAGATCACATTCTTGGATTTCTGGTGGAGACCATTTCTTGGTTAAAAACTCGTACGTGTTAGCCTTCGGTATTATTGATAATGGTCGTTCATGGCTATTTTCGGCAAAATGGGGGTTGTGTGGCCATTGATCATCGACCAGAGGCTCATACACCTCACCCCACATATGTTTCCTTGCCATAGATCACATTCTTAGGATTTCTGGTGGAGACCATTTCTTGGTCAAAAATCCGTACGTGTTAGCCTTTGGTATTATTTGAAAATGGTCATTCATGGCTATTTTCGACAAAAATGGGGGTTGTGTGGCCATTGATCTTCGACCAGAGGCTCATACACGTCACTACACATATGTTTCCTTGCCATAGATCACATTCTTGGATTTATGGTGGAGACCATTTCTTGGTCAAAAATCCGTAGGTGTTTAGCCTTCAGTGTCATTGAAAATGGTCGTTCATGGCTATTTTCGACAAAAATTAGGGTTGTGTGGCCATTGATCGTCGACCAGAGGCTCATACACCTCACCCCACATATGTTTCCTTGCCATAGATCACATTCTTGGATTTCTGGTGGAGACCATTTCTTGGTCAAAAATCCGTAGGTGTTAGCCTTCGGTATTATTGAAAATGGTCGTTCATGGCTATTTTTCGACAAAAATGGGGGTTGTGTGGCCATTGATCATCGACCAGACGCTCATACACCTCACCCCACATATGTTTCCTTGCCATAGATCACATTCTTGGATTTCTGGTGGAGACCATTTCTTGTCTAAAATCCGTAGGTGTTAGCCTCTAGTATTATTGAAAATGGTCGCTCATGGCTATTTTCAAGGTCGCTCATGGCTATTTTCATAAAAAATGGGGGTTGTGTGGCCATTTATCATCGACTAGAGGCTCATAAACCTCACCCCACATATGTTTCCTTGCCATAGATTACATTCTTGGATTTCTGGTGGAAACCATTTCTTGGTTAAAAACTCGTACGTGTTAGCCTTCGGTATTATTGAAAATGGTCATTCATGGCTATTTTCGGCAAAATGGGGGTTGTGTGGCCATTGATCGTCGACCAGAGGCTCATACACCTCACCCCACATATGTTTCCTTGCATAGATCACATTCTTGGATTTCTGGTGGAGACCATTTCTTGGTCAAAAATCCGTAGGTGTTAGCCTTCGATATTATTGAAAATGGTCGTTCATGGCTATTTTCGACAAAAATGGGGGTTGTGTGGCCATTGATCATCGACCAGAGGCTCATACACCTCACCCCACATATGTTTCCTTGCCATAGATCACATTCTTGGATTTCTGGTGGCAGACCATTTCTTGGTCAAAAATCCGTAGGTGTTAGCCTTCGGTATTATTGAAAATGGTCGTTCATGGCTATTTTCGACAAAAATGGGGGTTGTGTGGCCATTGATCATCGACCAGACGCTCATACACCTCACCCCACATATGTTTCCTTGCCATAGATCACATTCTTGGATTTCTGGTGGAGACCATTTCTTGGTCTAAAATCCGTAGGTGTTAGCCTCTAGTATTATTGAAAATGGTCGCTCATGGCTATTTTCAAGGTCGCTCATGGCTATTTTCATAAAAAATGGGGGTTGTGTGGCCATTTATCATCGACTAGAGGCTCATAAACCTCACCCCACATATGTTTCCTTGCCATAGATTACATTCTTGGATTTCTGGTGGAAACCATTTCTTGGTTAAAAACTCGTACGTGTTAGCCTTCGGTATTATTGAAAATGGTCATTCATGGCTATTTTCGGCAAAATGGGGGTTGTGTGGCCATTGATCATCGACCAGAGGCTCATACACCTCACCCCACATATGTTTTCCTTGCCATAGATCACATTCTTGGATTTCTGGTGGAGTCCATTTCTTGGTCAAAAATCCGTAGGTGTTAGCCTTCGGTATTATTGAAAATGGTCAGTTCATGGCTATTTTCGACAAAAATGGGGGTTGTGTGGCCATTGATCATCGACCAGACGCTCATACACCTCACCCCACATATGTTTCCTTGCCATAGATCACATTCTTGGATTTCTGGTGGAGACCATTTCTTGGTCAAAAATCCGTTAGGTGTTAGCCTTCGGTATTATTGAAAATGGTCGTTCATGGCTATTTTCGACAAAAATGGGGGTGTGTGGCCATTGATCATCGACCAGATGCTCATACACCTCACCCCACATATGTTTCCTTGCCATAGATCACATTCTTGGATTTCTGGTGGAGACCATTTCTTGGTCTAAAATCCGTAGGTCTTAGCCTCTAGTATTATTGAAAATGGTCGCTCATGGCTATTTTCATAAAAAATGGGGGTTGTGTGGCCATTTATCATCACCTAGAGGCTCATAAACCTCACCCCACATATGTTTCCTTGCCATAGATCACATTCTTGGATTTCTGGTGGAGACCATTTCTTGGTTAAAAACTCGTACGTGTTAGCCTTCGTATTATTGAAAATGGTCGTTCATGGCTATTTTCGGCAAAATGGGGGTTGTGTGGCCATTGATCATCGACCAGAGGCTCATACACCTCACCCCACATATGTTTCCTTGCCATAGATCACATTCTTGGATTCCTGGTGGAGACCATTTCTTGGTCAAAAATCCATACGTGTTAGCCTTTGGTATTTTTGAAAATGGTCATTCATGGCTATTTTCGACAAAAATGGGGGTTGTGTGGCCATTGATCATCGACTAGAGGCTCATACACCTCACCCCACATATGTTTCCTTGCCATAGATCACATTCTTGGATTTCTGGTGGAGACCATTTCTTGGTCAAAAATCCGTAGGTGTTAGCCTTCGGTATTATTGAAAATGGTCGCTCATGGCTATTTTCGACAAAAATGGGGGTTGTGTGGCCATTGATCATCGACCTAGAGGCTCATACACCTCACCCCACATATGTTTCCTTGCCATAGATCACATTCTTGGATTTCTGGTGGAGACCATTTCTTGGTCTAAAAATCCGTAGGTGTTAGCCTTCGTATTATTGAAAATGGTCATTCATGGCTATTTTCGGCAAAATGGGGGTTGTGTGGCCATTGATCGTCGACCAGAGGCTCATACACCTCACCCCACATATGTTTCCTTGTCGTAGATCACATTCTTGGATTTCTGGTGGAGACCATTTCTTGGTCAAAAACCGTAGGTGTTAGCCTTTCGATATTATTGAAAATGGTCGTTCATGGCTATTTTCGACAAAATGGGGGTTGTGTGGCCATTGATCATCGACCAGAGGCTCATACACCTCACCCCACATATGTTTCCTTGCCATAGATCACATTCTTGGATTTCTGGTGGAGACCATTTCTTGGTCAAAAACTCGTACGTGTTAGCCTTCGGTATTATTGAAAATGGTCGTTCATGGCTATTTTCGGCAAAATGGGGGTTCTGTGGCCATTGATCATCGACCAGAGGCTCGTACACCTCACCCCACATATGTTTCCTTGCCATAGATCACATTCTTGGATTTCTGGTGGAGACCATTTCTTGGTCAAAAATCCGTAGGTGTTAGCCTTCGGTATTATTGAAAATGGTCGTTCATGGCTATTTTCGGCAAAATGGGGGTTCTGTGGCCATTGATCATCGACCAGAGGCTCGTACACCTCACCCCACATATGTTTCCTTGCCATAGATCACATTCTTGGATTTCTGGTGGAGACCATTTCTTGGTCAAAAATCCGTAGGTGTTAGCCTTCGGTATTATTGAAAATGGTCGTTCATGGCTATTTTCGACAAAAATGGGGGTTGTGTGGCCATTGATCATCGACCAGAGGCTCATACACCTCACCCCACATATGTTTCCTCGCCATAGATCACATTCTTGGATTTCTGGTGGAGACCATTTCTTGGTCAAAAATCCGTAGGTCTTAGCCTCTAATATTATTGAAAATGGACGCTCATGGCTATTTTCGGCAAAATGGGGGTTCTGTGGCCATTGATCGTCGACCAGAGGCTCATACACCTCACCCCACATATGTTTCCTTGTCGTAGATCACATTCTTGGATTTCTGGTGGAGACCATTTCTTGGTCAAAAATCCGTAGGTGTTAGCCTTCGATATTATTGAAAATGGTCGTTCATGGCTATTTTCGACAAAAATGGGGGTTGTGTGGCCATTGATCATCGACCAGAGGCTCATACACCTCACCCCACATATGTTTCCTTGCCATAGATCACATTCTTGGATTTCTGGTGGAGACCATTTCTTGGTCAAAAATCTGTAGGTGTTAGCCTTCGGTATTATTGAAAATGGTCGTTCATGGCTATTTTCGACAAAAATGGGGGTTGTGTGGCCATTGATCATCGACCAGACGCTCATACACCTCACCCCACATATGTTTCCTTGCGATAGATCACATTCTTGGATTTCTGGTGGAGACCATTTCTTGGTCTAAAATCCGTAGGTGTTAGCCTCTAGTATTATTGAAAATGGTCGCTCATGGCTATTTTCAAGGTCGCTCATGGCTATTTTCATAAAAAATGGGGGTTGTGTGGCCATTTTCATCGACTAGAGGTTCATAAACCTCACCCCACATATGTTTCCTTGCCATAGATCACATTCTTGAATTTCTGGTGGAGACCATTTCTTGGTCAAAAATCCGTACGTGTTAGCCTTTGGTATTTTTGAAAATGGTCGTTCATGGCTTGGTCGATGATCAATGGCCACACAACCCCCATTTTTTATGAAAATAGCCATGAGCGACCATTTTCAATAATACTAGAGGCTAAGACCTACGGATTTTTGACCAAGAAATGGTCTCCACCAGAAATCCAAGAATGTGATCTATGGCAAGGAAACATATGTGGGGCGAGGTGTATGAGCCTCTCGTCGATGATCAATGGCCACACAACCCCCATTTTTGTCGAAAATAGCCATGAATGACCATTTACAATAATACCGAAGGCTAACACCTACGGATTTTTGACCAAGAAATGGTCTCCACCAGAAATCCAAGAATGTGATCTATGGCAAGGAAACATATGTGGGGTGAGGTGTATGAGCCTATGGTCGATGATCAATGGCCACACAACCCCCATTTTTGTCGAAAATAGCCATGAACGACCATTTTCAATAATATCGAAGGCTAACACCTACGGATTTTTGACCAAGAAATGGTCTCCACCAGAAATCCAAGAATGTGATCTACGACAAGGAAACATATGTGGGGTGAGGTGTATGAGCCTCTGGTCGACGATCAATGGCCACACAACCCCCATTTTTGCCGAAAATAGCCATGAATGACCATTTTCAATAATACCGAAGGCTAACACGTACGAGTTTTTAACCAAGAAATGGTTTCCACCAGAAATCCAAGAATGTAATCTATGGCAAGGAAACATATGTGGGGTGAGGTTTATGAGCCTCTAGTCGATGATAAATGGCCACACTAACCCCCATTTTTATGAAAATAGCCATGAGCGACCTTGAAAATAGCCATGAGCGACCATTTTCAATAATACTAGAGGCTAACACCTACGGATTTTAGACCAAGAAATGGTCTCCACCAAAATCCAAGAATGTGATCTATGGCAAGGAAACATATGTGGGGTGAGGTGTATGAGCGTCTGGTCGATGATCAATGGCCACACAACCCCCATTTTTGTCGAAAATAGCCATGAACGACCATTTTCAATAATACCGAAGGCTAACACCTACGGATTTTTGACCAAGAAATGGTCTCCACCAGAAATCCAAGAATGTGATCTATGGCAAGGAAACATATGTGGGGTGAGATTTATGAGCCTCTAGTCGATGATAAATGGCCACACAACCCCCATTTTTTTATGAAAATAGCCATGAGCGACCATTTTCAATAATATTAGAGGCTAAGACCTACGGATTTTTTACCAAGAAATGGTCTCCACCAGAAATTCAAGAATTTGATCTATGGCAAGGAAACATATGTGGCGTGAGGTGTATGAGCGTCTGGTCGATGATCAATGGCCACACAATCCCCATTTTTGTCGAAAATAGCCATGAACGACCATTTTCAATAATATCGAAGGCTAACACCTACTGATTTTTAACCAAGTAATGGTCTCCACCAGAAATCCAAGAATGTGATCTATGGCAAGGAAACATATGTGGGGTGAGGTGTACGAGCCTCTGGTCGATGTTCAATGGCCACACAACCCCCAATTTTTATGAAAATAGCCATGAGAGACCATTTTCAATAATACTAGAGGCTAAGACCTACGGATTTTTGACCAAGAAATGGTCTCCACCAGAAATCCAAGAATGTGATCTATGGCAAGGAAACATATGTGGGGTGAGGTGTATGAGCCTCTGGTCGATGATCAATGGCCACACAACCCCCATTTTTGTCGAAAATAGCCATGAATGACCATTTACAATAATACCGAAGGCTAACACCTACGGATTTTTGACCAAGAAATGGTCTCCACCAGAAATCCAAGAATGTGATCTATGGCAAGGAAAACATATGTGGGGTGAGGTGTATGAGCCTCTAGTCGATGATCAATGGCCACACAACCCCCATTTTTGTCGAAAATAGCCATGAATGACCATTTTCAAAAATACCAAAGGCTAACACGTACGGATTTTTGACCAAGAAATGGTCTCCACCAGAAATCCAAGAATGTGATCTATGGCAAGGAAACATATGTGGGGTGAGGTGTATGAGCCTCTGGTCGATGATCAATTGCCACACAACCCCCATTTTGTCGAAAATAGCCATGAACGACCATTTTCAATAATACCGAAGGCTAACACCTACGGATTTTTGACCAAGAAATGGTCTCCACCAGAAATCCAAGAATGTGATCTACGGACAAGGAAACATATGTGGGGTGAGGTGTATGAGCCTCTGGTCGACGATCAATGGCCACACAACCCCCATTTTGCCGAAAATAGCCATGAATGACCATTTTCAATAATACCGAAGGCTAACACGTACGAGTTTTTAACCAAGAAATGGTTTCCACCAGAAATCCAAGAATGTAATCTATGGCAAGGAAACATATGTGGGGTGAGGTTTATGAGCCTCTAGTCGATGATAAATGGCCACACAACCCCCATTTTTATGAAAATAGCCATGAGCGACCTTGAAAATAGCCATGAGCGACCATTTTCAATAATACTAGAGGCTAACACCTACGGATTTTAGACCAAGAAATGGTCTCCACCAGAAATCCTAGAATGTGATCTATTGCAAGGAAACATATGGGGGTGAGGTGGACGAGCCTCTGGTCGATGATCAATGGCCACACAACCCCCATTTTTGTCGAAAATAGCCATGAACGATCATTTACAATAATACCGAAGGCTAACACCTACGGATTTTTGACCAAGAAATGGTCTCCACCAGAAATCCAAGAATGTGATCTATGGCAAGGAAACATATGTGGGGTGAGGTTTATGAGCCTCTAGTCGATGATAAATGGACCACACAACCCCCATTTTTATGAAAATAGCCATGAGTGACCTTGAAAATAGCCATGAGCGACCATTTTCAATAATACTAGAGGCTAACACCTACGGATTTTAGACCAAGAAATGGTCTCCACCAGAAATCCAAGAATGTGATCTATGGCAAGGAAACATATGTGGGGTGAGGTGTATGAGCGTCTGGTCGATGATCAATGGCCACACAACCCCCATTTTTGTCGAAAATAGCCATGAACGACCATTTTCAATAATACCGAAGGCTAACACCTACGGATTTTTGACCAAGAAATGGTCTCCACCAGAAATCCAAGAATGTGATCTATGGCAAGGAAACATATGTGGGGTGAGGTGTATGAGCCTCTGGTCGATGATCATTGGCCACACAACCCCCATTTTTGTCGAAAATAGCCATGAACGACCATTTTCAATAATATCGAAGGCTAACACCTACGAATTTTTGACCAAGAAATGGTCTCCACCAGAAATCCAAGAATGTGATCTACGACAAGGAATATATGTGGGGTGAGGTGTATGAGCCTCTGGTCGACGATCAATGGCCACACAACCCCCATTTTGCCGAAAATAGCCATGAATGACCATTTTCAATAATATCGAAGGCTAACACCTACGGATTTTTGACCAAGAAATGGTCTCCACCAGAAATCCAAGAATGTGATCTACGACAAGGAAACATATGTGGGGTGAGGTGTATGAGCCTCTGGTCGACGATCAATGGCCACACAACCCCCATTTTGCCGAAAATAGCCATGAATGACCATTTTTCAATAATACCGAAGGCTAACACGTACGAGTTTTCAACCAAGAAATGGTTTCCACCAGAAATCCAAGAATGTAATCTATGGCAAGGAAACATATGTGGGGTGAGGTGTATGAGCCTCTAGTCGATGATAAATGGCCACACAACCCCCATTTTTTATGAAAATAGCCATGAGCGACCTTGAAAATAGCCATGAGCGACCATTTTCAATAATACTAGAGGCTAACACCTACGGATTTTGGACCAAGAAATGGTCTCCACCAGAAATCCAAGAATGTGATCTATGGCAAGGGAAACATATGTGGGGTGAGGTGTATGAGCGTCTGGTCGATGATCAATGGCCACACAACCCCCATTTTGTCGAAAATAGCCATGAACGACCATTTTCAATAATACCGAAGGCTAACACCTACGGATTTTTGACCAAGAAAATGGTCTCCACCAGAATCCAAGAATGTGATCTATGGCAAGGAAACATATGTGGGGTGAGGTGTATGAGCCTCTAGTCGATGATCAATGGCCACACAACCCCATTTTTGTCGAAAATAGCCATGAACGACCATTTTTCAATAATATCGAAGGCTAACACCTACGGATTTTTTGACCAAGAAATGGTCTCCACCAGAAATCCAAGAATGTGATCTACGACAAGGAAACATATGTGGGGTGAGGTGTTATGAGCCTCTGGTCGATGATCAATGGCCACACAACCCCATTTTTTTTATGAAAATAGCCATGAACGACCATTTTCAATGACACTGAGGCTAACACCTACGGATTTTTGACCAAGAAAATGGTCTCCACCATAAATCCAAGAATGTGATCTATGGCAAGGAAACATATGTGTAGTGAGTGGTATGAGCCTCTGGTCGAAGATCAATGGCCAACACAACCCCCATTTTGTCGAAAATAGCTCATGAATGACCATTTTCAAAAATACCAAAGGCTAACACATTCGGATTTTTGCCCAAGAAATGGTCTCCACCAGAAATCCAAGAATGTGATCTATGGCAAGGAAACATATGTGGGGTGAGGTGTATGAGCCTCTGGTCGACGATCAATTGCCACACAACCCCCCATTTTGTCGATAAATAGCCATGAACGACCATTTTCAATAATACCGAAGGCTAAACACCTACGGATTTTTGACCAAGAAATGGTCTCCACCAGAAATCCAAGAATGTGATCTATGGCAAGGAAACATATGTGGGGTGAGGTGTATGAGCCTCTAGTCGATGATCAATGGCCACACAACCCCCATTTTTGTCGAAAATAGCCATGAATGACCATTTTCAAAAATACCAAAGGCTAACACGTACGGATTTTTGACCAAGAAATGGTCTCCACCAGAAATCCAAGAATGTGATCTATGGCAAGGAAACATATGTGGGGTGAGGTGTACGAGCCTCTGGTCGATGATCAATGGCCACACAACCCCCATTTTTGTCGAAAATAGCCATGAATGACCATTTTCAATGATACCGAAGGCTAACACGTACGAGTTTTTAACCAAGAAATGGTTTCCACCAGAAATCCAAGAATGTAATCTATGGCAAGGAAACATATGTGGGGTGAGGTGTATGAGCCTCTGGTCGATGATCAATGGCCACACAGCCCCCATTTTTTATGAAAATAGCCATGAGAGACCATTTTCAATAATACTAGAGGCTAAGACTTACGGATTTTTTAACCAAGAAATGGTCTCCACCAGAAATCCAAGAATGTGATCTACGACAAGGAAACATATGTGGGGTGAGGTGTATGAGCGTCTGGTCGACGATCAATGGCCACACAACCCCCATTTTTGTCGAAAATAGCCATGAACGACCATTTTCAATAATACCAAAGGCTAACACCTACGGATTTTTGACCAAGAAATGGTCGGGGTGAGGTTTACGAGCCTCTGGTCGATGATCAATGGCCACACAACCCCCATTTTTTATGAAAATAGCCATGAGCGACCTTGAAATAGCCATGAGCGACCATTTTCAATAATACTAGAGGCTAACACCTACGGATTTTAGACCAAGAAATGGTTTCCACCAGAAATCCAAGAATGTGATCTATGGCAAGGAAACATATGTGGGGTGAGGTGTATGAGCCTCTGGTCGACGATCAATGGCCACACAACCCCCATTTTGCCGAAAATAGCCATGAATGACCATTTTCAATAATACCGAAGGCTAACACCTACGATTTTTGACCAAGAAATGGTCTCCACCAGAAATCCAAGAATGTGATCTATGGCAAGGAAACATATGTGGGGTGAGGTGTATGAGCCTCTGGTCGACGATCAATGGCCACACAACCCTAATTTTTGTCGAAAAATAGCCATGAACGACCATTTTCAATGACACTCGAAGGCTAACACCTACGGATTTTTGACCAAGAAATGGTCTCCACCATAAATCCAAGAATGTGATCTATGGCAAGGAAACATATGTGGGTGAGGTGTATGAGCCTCTGGTCGACGATCAATGGCCACACAACCCCTAATTTTTGTCGAAAATAGCCATGAACGACCATTTTTCAATGACACTGAAGGCTAACACCTACGGATTTTTGACCAAGAAATGGTCTCCACCATAAATCCAAGAATGTGATCTATGGCAAGGAAACATATGTGTAGTGAGGTGTATGAGCCTCTGGTCGAAGATCAATGGCCACACAACCCCCATTTTTGTCGAAAATAGCCATGAATGACCATTTTCAAAAATACCAAAGGCTAACACATTCGGATTTTTGCCCAAGAAATGGTCTCCACCAGAAATCCAAGAATGTGATCTATGGCAAGGAAACATATGTGGGGTGAGGTGTATGAGCCTCTGGTCGACTGATCAATTGCCACACAACCCCCATTTTGTCGAAAATAGCCATGAACGACCATTTTCAATAATACCGAAGGCTAACACCTACGGATTTTTGACCAAGAAATGGTCTCCACCATAAATCCAAGAATGTGATCTATGGCAAGGAAACATATGTGTAGTGAGGTGTATGAGCGTCTGGTCGATGATCAATGGCCACACAACCCCCATTTTTGTCGAAAATAGCCATGAACGACCATTTTCAATAATACCGAAGGCTAACACCTACGGATTTTTGACCAAGAAATGGTCTCCACCAGAAATCCAAGAATGTGATCTATGGCAAGGAAACATATGTGGGGTGAGGTGTATGAGCCTCTGGTCGATGATCAATGGCCACACAACCCCCATTTTTGTCGAAAATAGCCATGAACGACTATTTTCAATAATATCGAAGGCTAACACCTACGGATTTTTGACCAAGAAATGGTCTCCACCAGAAATCCAAGAATGTGATCTACGACAAGGAAACATATGTGGGGTGAGGTGTATGAGCCTCTGGTCGATGATCAATGGTCACACAACCTCCATTTTCAATCATACCGAAGGGTAACACGTACGGATTTTTGACCAAGAAATGGTCTCCACCAGAAATCCAAGAATGCGATCTATGGCAAGGAAACATATGTGGGGTGTGGTGTATGAGCGTCTGGTCGATGATCAATGGCCATACAACCCCCATTTTTGTCGAAAATAGCCATGAACGACCATTTTCAATAATACCGAAGGCTAACACCTACGGATTTTTTGACCAAGAAATGGTCTCCACCAGAAATCCAAGAATGTGATCTACGACAAGGAAACATATGTGGGGTGAGGTGTATGAGCCTCTGGTCGACGATCAATGGCCACACAACCCCCATTTTGCCGAAAATAGCCATGAACGACCATTTTCAATAATACCGAAGGCTAACACCTACGGATTTTTGACCAAGAAATGGTCTCCACCAGAAATCCAAGAATGTGATCTATGGCAAGGAAACATATGTGGGGTGAGGTGTATGAGCCTCTAGTCGATGATCAATGGCCACACAACCCCCATTTTTGTCGAAAATAGCCATGAATGACCATTTTCAAAAATACCAAAGGCTAACACGTACAGATTTTTGACCAAGAAATGGTCTCCACCAGAAATCCAAGAATGTGATCTATGGCAAGGAAACATATGTGGGGTGAGGTGTATGAGCGTCTGGTCGATGATCAATGGCCACACAACCCCCATTTTTGTCGAAAATAGCCATGAACGACCATTTTCAATAATATCGAAGGCTAACACCTACGGATTTTTGACCAAGAAATGGTCTCCACCAGAAATCCAAGAATGTGATCTACGACAAGGAAACATATGTGGGGTGAGGTGTATGAGCCTCTGGTCGACGATCAATGGCCACACAACCCCCATTTTGCCGAAAATAGCCATGAATGACCATTTTCAATAATACCGAAGGCTAACACGTACGAGTTTTTAACCAAGAAATGGTTTCCACCAGAAATCCAAGAATGTGATCTATGGCAAGGAAACATATGTGGGGTGAGGTGTATGAGCCTCTGGTCGATGATCAATGGCCACACAACCCTAATTTTTGTCGAAAATAGCCATGAACGACCATTTTCAATAATACTAGAGGCTAACACCTACGGATTTTAGACCAAGAAATGGTCTCCACCAGAAATCCAAGAATGTGATCTATGGCAAGGAAACATATGTGGGGTGAGGTGTATGAGCGTCTGGTCGATGATCAATGGCCACACAACCCCCATTTTTGTCGAAAATAGCCATGAACGACCATTTTCAATAATACCGAAGGCTAACACCTACGGATTTTTGACCAAGAAATGGTCTCCACCAGAAATCCAAGAATGTGATCTATGGCAAGGAAACATATGTGGGGTGAGGTGTATGAGCCTCTGGTCGATGATCAATGGCCACACAACCCCCATTTTTGTCGAAAATAGCCATGATCGACCATTTTCAATAATATCGAAGGCTAACACCTACGGATTTTTGACCAAGAAATGGTCGCCACCAGAAATCCAAGAATGTGATCTACGACAAGGAAACATATGTGGGGTGAGGTGTATGAGCCTCTGGTCGACGATCAATGGCCACACAACCCCCAGTTAGCCTTCGATATTATTGAAAATGGTCGTTCATGGCTATTTTCGACAAAAATGGGGGTTGTGTGGCCATTGATCATCGACCAGAGGCTCATACACCTCACCCCACATTTGTTTCCTTGCCATAGATCACATTCTTGGATTTCTGGTGGAGACCATTTCTTGGTCAAAAATCCGTACGTGTTAGCCTTCGGTATTATTGAAAATGGTCGTTCATGGCTATTTTCGGCAAAATGGGGGTTCTGTGGCCATTGATCATCGACCAGACGCTCATACACCTCACCCCACATATGTTTCCTTGCCATAGATCACATTCTTGGATTTCTGGTGGAGACCATTTCTTGGTCTAAAATCCGTAGGTGTTAGCCTCTAGTATTATTGAAAATGGTCGCTCATGGCTATTTTCAAGGTCGCTCATGGATATTTTCATAAAAAATTGGGGTTGTGTGGCCATTTATCATCGACCAGAGGCTCATAAACCTCACCCCACATATGTTTCCTTGCCATAGATTACATTCTTGGATTTCTGGTGGAAACCATTTCTTGGTTAAAAACTCGTACGTGTTAGCCTTCGATATTATTGAAAATAGTCGTTCATGGCTATTTTCGACAAAAATGGGGGTTGTGTGGCCATTGATCATCGACCAGACGCTCATACACCTCACCCCACATATGTTTCCTTGCCATAGATCACATTCTTGGATTTATGGTGGAGACCATTTCTTGGTCAAAAATCCGTAGGTGTTAGCCTTCGGTATTATTCAAAATGGTCGTTCATGGCTATTTTCGACAAAAATGGGGGTTGTGTGGCCATTGATCGTCGACCAGACGCTCATACACCTCACCCCACATATGTTTCCTTGCCATAGATTACATTCTTGGATTTATGGTGGAGACCATTTCTTGGTCAAAAATCCGTAGGTGTTAGCCTTCGGTATTATTGAAAATGGTCGTTCATGGCTATTTTCGGCAAAATGGGGGTTCTGTGGCAATTGATCATCGACCAGAGGCTCGTACACCTCACCCCACATATGTTTCCTTGCCATAGATCACATTCTTGGATTTCTGGTGGAGACCATTTCTTGGGCAAAAATCCGAATGTGTTAGCCTTTGGTATTTTTGAAAATGGTCATTCATGGCTATTTTCGACAAAAATGGGGGTTGTGTGGCCATTGATCTTCGACCAGAGGCTCATACACCTCACTACACATATGTTTCCTTGCCATAGATCACATTCTTGGATTTATGGTGGAGACCATTTCTTGGTCAAAAATCCGTAGGTGTTAGCCTTCAGTGTCATTGAAAATGGTCGTTCATGGCTATTTTCGACAAAAATTAGGGTTGTGTGGCCATTGATCGTCGACCAGAGGCTCATACACCTCACCCCACATATGTTTCCTTGCCATAGATCACATTCTTGGATTTCTGGTGGAGACCATTTCTTGGTCAAAAATCCGTAGGTGTTAGCCTTCGGTATTATTGAAAATGGTCATTCATGGCTATTTTCGGCAAAATGGGGGTTGTGTGGCCATTGATCGTCGACCAGAGGCTCATACACCTCACCCCACATATGTTTCCTTGCCATAGATCACATTCTTGGATTTCTGGTGGAAACCATTTCTTGGTCTAAAATCCGTAGGTGTTAGCCTCTAGTATTATTGAAAATGGTCGCTCATGGCTATTTTCAAGGTCGCTCATGGCTATTTTCATAAAAAATGGGGGTTGTGTGGCCATTGATCATCGACCAGAGGCTCGTAAACCTCACCCCGACCATTTCTTGGTCAAAAATCCGTAGGTGTTAGCCTTTGGTATTATTGAAAATGGTCGTTCATGGCTATTTTCGACAAAAATGGGGGTTGTGTGGCCATTGATCGTCGACCAGACGCTCATACACCTCACCCCACATATGTTTCCTTGTCGTAGATCACATTCTTGGATTTCTGGTGGAGACCATTTCTTGGTTAAAAATCCGTAGGTCTTAGCCTCTAGTATTATTGAAAATGGTCGCTCATGGCTATTTTCATAAAAAATGGGGGCTGTGTGGCCATTGATCATCGACCAGAGGCTCATACACCTCACCCCACATATGTTTCCTTGCCATAGATTACATTCTTGGATTTCTGGTGGAAACCATTTCTTGGTTAAAAACTCGTACGTGTTAGCCTTCGGTATTATTGAAAATGGTCATTCATGGCTATTTTCGACAAAAAATGGGGGTTGTGTGGCCATTGATCATCGACCAGAGGCTCGTACACCTCACCCCACATATGTTTCCTTGCCATAGATCACATTCTTGGATTTCTGGTGGAGACCATTTCTTGGTCAAAAATCCGTACGTGTTAGCCTTTGGTATTTTTGAAAATGGTCATTCATGGCTATTTTCGACAAAAATGGGGGTTGTGTGGCCATTGATCATCGACTAGAGGCTCATACACCTCACCCCACATATGTTTCCTTGCCATAGATCACATTCTTGGATTTCTGGTGGAGACCATTTCTTGGTCAAAATCCGTAGGTGTTAGCCTTCGGTATTATTGAAAATGGTCGTTCATGGCTATTTTCGACAAAAATGGGGGTTGTGTGGCCATTGATCATCGACCAGACGCTCATTACACCTCACCCCACATATGTTTCCTTGCCATAGATCACATTCTTGGATTTCTGGTGGAGACCTTTTCTTGGTCCAAAATCCGTAGGTGTTAGCCTCTAGTATTATTGAAAATGGTCGCTCATGGCTATTTTCAAGGTCGCTCATGGCTATTTTCATAAAAAATGGGGGTTGTGTGGCCATTTATCATCGACTAGAGGCTCATACACCTCACCCCACATATGTTTCCTTGCCATAGATTACATTCTTGGATTTCTGGTGGAAACCATTTCTTGGTTAAAAACTCGTACGTGTTTAGCCTTCGGTATTATTGAAAATGGTCATTCATGGCTATTTTCGGCAAAATGGGGGTTGTGTGGCCATTGATCGTCGACCAGAGGCTCATACACCTCACCCCACATATGTTTCCTTGTCGTAGATCACATTCTTGGATTTCTGGTGGAGACCATTTCTTGGTCAAAAATCCGTAGGTGTTAGCCTTCGATATTATTGAAAATGGTCATTCATGGCTATTTTCGGCAAAATGGGGGTTGTGTGGCCATTGATCGTCGACCAGAGGCTCATACACCTCACCCCACATATGTTTCCTTGTCGTAGATCACATTCTTGGATTTCTGGTGGAGACCATTTCTTGGTCAAAAATCCGTAGGTGTTAGCCTTCGATATTATTGAAAATGGTCGTTCATGGCTATTTTCGACAAAAATGGGGGTTGTGTGGCCAATGATCATCGACCAGAGGCTCATACACCTCACCCCACATATGTTTCCTTGCCATAGATCACATTCTTGGATTTCTGGTGGAGACCATTTCTTGGTCAAAAATCCGTAGGTGTTAGCCTTCGGTATTATTGAAAATGGTCGTTCATGGCTATTTTCGACAAAAATGGGGTTGTGTGGCCATTGATCATCGACCAGACGCTCATACACCTCACCCCACATATGTTTCCTTGCCATAGATCACATTCTTGGATTTCTGGTGGAGACCATTTCTTGGTCTAAAATCCGTAGGTGTTAGCCTCTAGTATTATTGAAATGGTCGCTCATGGCTATTTTCAAGGTCGCTCATGGCTATTTTCATAAAAAATGGGGGTTGTGTGGCCATTTATCATCGACTAGAGGCTCATAAACCTCACCCCACATATGTTTCCTTGCCATAGATCACATTCTTGGATTTCTGGTGGAGACCATTTCTTGGTCAAAAATCCGTAGGTGTTAGCCTTCGGTATTATTGTAAATGATCGTTCATGGCTATTTTCGACAAAAATGGGGGTTGTGTGGCCATTGATCATCGACCAGAGGCTCGTCCACCTCACCCCCCATATGTTTCCTTGCAATAGATCACATTCTAGGATTTCTGGTGGAGACCATTTCTTGGTCTAAATCCGTAGGTGTTAGCCTCTAGTATTATTGAAAAATGGTCGCTCATGGCTATTTTCAAGGTCGCTCATGGCTATTTTCATAAAAATGGGGGTTGTGTGCCATTTATCATCGACTAGAGGCTCATAGACCTCACCCCCACATATGTTTCCTTGCCATAGATTACATTCTTGGATTTCTGGTGGAAAACCATTTCTTGGTTAAAAACTCGTACGTGTTAGCCTTCGGTATTATTGAAAATGGTTCATTCATGGCTATTTTCGGCAAAATGGGGGTTGTGTGGCCATTGATCGTCGACCAGAGGCTCATACACCTCACCCCAACATATGTTTCCTTGTCGTAGATCACATTCTTGGATTTCTGGTAGGAGACCTTTCTTGGTCAAAAATCCGTAGGTGTTAGCCTTCGGTATTATTGAAAATGGTCGTTCATGGCTATTTCGACAAAATGGGGGTTGTGTGGCCAATTGATCATCGACCAGAGGCTCATACACCTCACCCCACATATGTTCCTTGCCATAGATCACATTCTTGGATTTCTGGTGGAGACCATTTCTTGGTCAAAAATTCCGTATGTGCTTAGCCCTCTAGGTATTATTGAAAATGGTCATCTCATGGCTATTTTCGATAAAAAATGGGGGTTGTTGTGGCCATTGATCATCGACTAGAGGCTCATACACCTCACCCCACATATGTTTCCTTGCCATAGATCACATTCTTGGATTTCTGGTGGAGACCATTTATTGGTCAAAAATCCGTAGGTGTTAGCCTTCGGTATTATTGTAAATGGTCATTCATGGCTATTTTCGACAAAAATGAGGTTGTGTGGCCATTGATCATCGCCCAGAGGCTCATACACCTCACCCCACATATGTTTCCTTGCCATAGATCACATTCTTGGATTTCTGGTGGAGACCATTTCTTGGTCAAAAATCCGTAGGTCTTAGCCTCTAGTATTATTGAAAATGGTCTCTCATGGCTATTTTCATAAAAATTGGGGGTTGTGTGGCCATTGATCATCGACCAGAGGCTCGTACACCTCACCCCACATATTGTTTCCTTGCCATAGATCACATTCTTGGATTTCTGGTGGAAGACCATTTCTTGGTCAAAAATCCATAGGTGTTAACCTTCGATATTACTGTAAAATGGTCGTTCATGGCTATTTTCGGACAAAAATGGGGGTTGTGTGGCCATGATCATCGACTAGAGGCTCATACACCTCACCCCACATATGTTTCCTTGCCATAGATCACATTCTTGGATTTCTGGTGAGACCATTTCTTGGTCAAAAATCCGTAGGTCTTAGCCTCTAATATTATTGAAAATGGTTCGCTCATGGCTATTTTCATAAAAAAATGGGGGGTTGTGTGGCCATTTATCATCGACTAGAGGCTCATAAATCTCACCCCACATATGTTTCCTTGCCATAGATCACATTCTTGGATTTCTGGTGGAGACCATTTCTTGGTCAAAAATCCGTAGGTGTTAGCCTTCGGTATTATTGAAAATGGTGCGTTCATGGCTATTTTCGACAAAAATGGGGGTTGTGTGGCCATTGATCATGACCATGTTGGGGACTTGTTCTCAAATACTAAGAGTTAAGAACAAGGCAACATAAAAGATGTTAATCGTTAGAGTCCTTCGTCCTACAAAGCATTATGTCCCTTCGGGAAACAATGAATCTCGGACGAAGGTTACGAAAGACATACCTTCGTGAACATGACAATGAATAACGAAGGTTTCGTTATGAAATATAAAGTACAGAACAAACATTAAATATTATGACAGAATCATTTCTATTTTATTATCATGGGAAAATAGAAATGATTTCAAATTACAAATGTACCTTCGGTCTTGAAGGAAGAGAAAAGTACAAGCGTGACGCAGTAATAAATGCCAAGTCCGCGTGAACAGCACGGGGGTACTGTTCATCTATTTATAGGCACAGGACACAGCCTGTGAAGAATTACAATTATGCCCCTCATAAAAGTTTACAACATTGACTCAGACCTCTATGGATAAAAAGGTCATTCTATCTCTATGTCGGTTTGTAACGCCGAAGCTCCATGAAAAGGACCCTTCGGCCATCTCCTGGGGACGACTTCAGCCGAAGCTGCTTCTTCGTGTAAGACCTTCGGCGCACCGAAGCATGGTCCCAACAGTAGCCCCTTTCGCGGTGCTAGATCGTTTTTTGTAACGAGCTTGACCCGTGAAAAAAGCCTCTTCAGCTTCGGGAAGCCGAAGGTCCAAAAAACACCTTCCCTGAGCTCGTTGCGGAGAAACGATCCGGCTTCCGAGCGCGTGCCAGGCCCACCTTGCAGAGTTACCGTTGATTTTTGCGGTCCACTGCACAGCGAGTACGAGTGACTGCCCGCCTGGTGTAAAAATCCTGCCGCTTCGCTTTCTTACCTGCAGCACTATATAAACAGACGAGTAGGTGTGAAATTACCACAGCATTCATTGCTATTTTCACTGTTTTGCTGCCAAAATTTTTAACCGCCGCCGAAGCTTTGTCCATCGGAATCGAACGAAGCTCCAGCCTGAAACCTGCTTCGGAGGAAGAAAGTATTAAAAATTTCGCAAGTTCATAGTTAAATGGCCAGAGTGCGTTCTACTGCCAGGGTTGAGCGTGAGGGAGGCGAAACTGAAGCTTCGGAGACTGTTCCCATCTCCGAAGCCATGCAACGCTCTGGGCTGGTAGTTTCTGAAGAAACTCCTGGTGAAGATGCAGAACAAACACAACAAGCACCTGCCGGAGTAGAAGAAGATATTATTGAGGAAACTGATCCCGAGGACGATTATCGTATTGCCATGCCAAGTAAGCCCAGCCACTTGGACTTTGGAAAATCCACCGTTTCGAAGGCTGATCTCTCCAAAATGGTAAAGTCAGGCTTTTTCAATGAGGACCAGAAGAAGCTACTACGCTTCGGGGGGGAAGAGACTACCCCGAAGCCGGAAAAGGACGAAATTGTCATTTTAAGAGCTTTTTAAAGGCTGGATTAAGATTCCCCTTCACGGGATTATTGCAGAGGTGCTGAAGAGGTTCGGTATCTATTTTCACCAGCTGACCCCTAACGCTATCGTTAGGCTCAGTGTTTATATTTGGGCACTCCGAAGCCAAGCAGTGGAGCCATTTGCGGACAGCTTCTGCCGGGTTCACGAGCTGCATTATCAGACGAAGGCTAGAAAGGATGGCTTGCATGATAATTTTGGTTGCTACAACTTTGCTTATCGGAAGACCACGAAGTTTCCTGTAATCAGCTATCGGAGTAAATGGGCAGCAGGGTGGAAGTCTGAGTGGTTTTATGTTAAGGTTAATGATGACAAGGAGAAACTTGTGCAAAGTCCACTCGAAACTAATCTTCGGAGAAACCCGGCCTCTCTGCAATATGTCAGTAGACGGTACTACACAAAAAGAAATGGATGAATTCAGAATTGTTGCAGAGCATATTAGCACAAGGGACCTGGTGCAGGAATTCTTGGCTTTCCAAGTTTTTCCTAGTTTAAAAGATTGGGAAATGCCGAAGCTGAAGGGGAAAAAGAAAGAAGGTGAACTCGTGCGTTTACCTTATTATTTCAAATTTAAGAAATACTTTAAAACACCTTGCCAAGAGTGGTTGGAAACAATTGAAGCAATGTGCAATGAAATACTTGGCAACTATTCCAAAAAAGAAGATCAACTGATGACAGCAGCCTTCGGCACCCGTCCGAAGCGAAGGCTGAACCGAGTGCTTGATGCCCTGGGCTTCAAGTACCCTGACCATGAGAATCTGAACAAAAATGCCGGAGGCCAAAAAAGGAAAAGGGGGGCCGAAGCTTTAAATGTAGAAGAGGAAGAACCGCCAAAAAGAAGAAAATTCCGAAGAAGAAAATAACATCTCCGAAGAGAAGAATTTCTGACGAAAAGGAGACCCCCGCATCACCCTCTACCAGCGACGTAGAGGAAATTTTAAAGGTAATGACTGAACCCGTGCCCCCGAAGCTAAGTCCATTAAAGCTTCAACTGACGAAGCTTTTTCGAAAGGTGGAAGAGCCGGAACAAACAAACGAAGATAACCACCAAAGCGGCAAAGAATTATTACAGTGGCCGAAGTTATCGATAAGACGCCGCCAAGGGCGTTAATTCAGAAAACGGCAGCTGCTGAAGACACAAAACGTCGAAGTCGCACCTTCGGAGGTCGCGGCTACCGAAGCCGCTACAGCCGGAGATGTGAACTTAGAAACTACCATTGAGGACATTGATAAAATTTTGCAAGATATGGCTGCAGAAGAAGCTGCCACTGCTGCTGAAAAGACCATGGCCACAGTGCCTGGGAAGGGGAAAGAAATAGCCGAAGATACTTCGGACGACGAAGCTTACTCATTTCAAAATTTAATTGGGCAAAAACTGTCGAAGGCCGAAATGGAAGAACTTAAGGACTATGCCAAATCTTGCGGCTACAAGCCAGGAGCCCTTCTATTTGGAGGCATTGATGACGAGAAATTGGGCTGTATCCGAGACCAAACTGGAGCTAAGGTAATCGGTACTCTATCAAAGAGTATCGGTTTTCCGAAGCTAGAAACAGATATCAGCCGCTACCGACGACAAACACATCGTTGGCAGCTTATTTTACTCCAATTTCAAAGTAAACAACTTTTCTCTGACGTCTGTTGTTTTTAACAATGGAAATATTCCTTAACAAAGGTTGTTTATTTGCAGAGCATGCTTCTGAGCAAAGCTCTAAGGATGCAACAAGACTTGGAGGACAAAAAACACGAAGTTATAATCGAAAATTTAGAGAGCAAGATAAAAGAACAATCAGCTATCATTGAAAAGAAGACTTCGAGCTCCAATCAACCGAAGGCTTGCTAGCAGAGACTGAGGCTAAGATATCAGAATTGAATTCGAAGCTTATCAGTCAATCAAAACAATTCGATCAAGAGAAGCTAGAACTTAATTTGAAACTTGAAGCCGAAGTCCAAGCCAGCTCAGAGTTGAAGAACTCGTTAACAAGCCTTCAAGACAAATGCTTGAAATTTAGCAATGATTGTATTGAACGATTAAAAAAGATATTTTACTCTGTTGGAGCCAGCAGCGGGAAGTTTAACCCCTCAGCGGGAAATTTACCACAGGCCTTCGATCATATTGAAGCTGAAATCGAAGAACTTGACGAAGTTATAGCCGGGCACGGCGACTTCTGTGCCTGGGTAGCTTCTCGGGGTACCGCTGCTGCATTCCTGAAGGCCGGTTGCGAGCATGGAAAAATTGTCAACAGGCCCAACTTCACCCTGTCTCCATCAATCCTGGATGATATACCGGACCTCGCCCGAAGCATCTCAAATAGATTTATAAAAATGATATGGACAAAAGGCGGGCGGGAGAAGGCTGGAGACGAAGCTCGAAGTCATCTTGAAGCAGTAAGAAATGAAACTTCGTACTTACTTTCTCCTTTGCAGTTGATTTTTTACTCACGATACCTCGATTTATGTAGGATGACGAAGCTGAAAGTGATACTTAAAGTATATGCCGCCGAAGCTATCGCCGAAGCTGAAGCTTAATGAAAATCAGTAGAAGTATACTATAGGAAAAACTTAGGATACTTTTGTAACAACTTTTGTAAATACAATTGAACTGTTCTCAAGGAACTTTGTACATACCTTGTAATATATTCTTACCCTTCTATTGAGTCGCTTTGATGTGGACGAAATTAGTATTTTGAGCCGAAGGCGAAAAAAACACCTTCCCTTCTTTTCGTACACAACGAAGCATAAGAGACCAATTCTTCTTTTTGACCAGCAACGAAGCATAAAAGACCATTTCTTCTTTTTGCCGAAGCTTTTCTTTTTTGTACACAACAAAGCATAAAAACAATAAAAACAACATTTCACCTTTGCTGAAGCAAACTGTACTCAACGAAGCAAAACAACATTTCACTTTTGCCGAAGCTTTTCTTTTTTGTACACAACGAAGCATAAGAGACCACTTCTTCTTTTTGCCGAAGCAACCACTTAGGGACACAAATGCTATGAATGAATGCTTATGAATGCAAATGTTATGATGTAATGTAATGTGCTAATGAATGTCCGAAGCATATGTCCGAAGCCACAACCTCAACCATTATTTCTTTAGAAACAACCACACATCAGCTCTGCATTCCCTTAGGAACGACTTTGGAGCATCTTCGCCTTTTACTTAGACGATGTAAGCTCTGCATTCCCTTAGGAACGTCTTTGGAGCTTCTTCGCCTTTTACTTAGGCGGTATCAGCGTTGACTTTTCGCTGTAAGCTCTGCATCCCCTTAGGGACGTCTTTGGAGCTTCTTCGCCTTTTACTTAGGCGGTATCAGCGTTGACTTTTCGCTGTAAGCTCTGCATCCCCTTAGGGACGTCTTTGGAGCTTCTTCTCTCTCTTTCTTTTTAGTTTCAGCACTCGATGGTGCGTTCCCAGCTTTTACATTTACATTCTTTGGGGGATTTTGCTCTTATAAAACTAAAAAGGAAATTACATATGATGGCCCCATTAAAAACCTTTCTCCCCTTTAGAAAGGAAAAGGGTGCCATGAAAAAGAAAAAGAAAAACATAAAAAAGTTACATCAAGTTATACATAATATCTCCGAAGCTCATCTGCATTCCAAGATCTTGGAATTTCATTGCCATCCATGTCCTTCAGTCTGTATGACCCAGGCCTTGACGAAGATGCTACTAAGAAAGGCCCTTCCCATTTCAATTGTAGCTTGCCCACTGTATCTGGGTTGGCCACTCTCCGAAGCACCAAATGTCCTGGCTCAATATTTTTTAGCCGGACCTTTCTATCTCGCCATTTGATTGTTTCAGCTTGATATTTATTGATATTCTCCACGGCCTGAAGCCTGATCCCTTCTAAGGCATCTTTTTCCACAAGACAAACATCTTCGGCATCTGATTCCGCCGAAGCTACCACTCTTATTGATCCAGCTTTAGCTTCTTCCGGAGTTATTGCTTCGTCACCAAATAATAACTTGGATGGGGTAAAGCTCTGCGTTCCTTAAAACGACTTTTCGTTGCTTCGAAGAATTTTTAATGATTCGAAGGTCCTCCTTGTAACCGCAAATATTTAAGCTTCAGCAATTTAAGCCTGTGGAGAAGGTAAATTTTCCTCATAACTAACCACGAAACTATTAAATGAAAACTGAAATGTTCTCTATTACACAGAAAATAGAACTTAAACGGAAAAGACTGTTATCAAAGTAGGATATCTGTCAATAGATGTGCTTCGATTCTGGCACAGTACTATTGACTGTGCGAGCTTCAGATTACTCTCTGAGATCCCTTCGGTGCGAAACATATTGGCTCCCTTCTGGCTGTTGGCCCTGTCGTAGCGGAGGTGGAGGCGAGGGCTGTTGCCATGAAGCTACGGAGACTGCAGGGTGATTGCCCACATATTCCGGGATGTAAGGCTGATGATACAAAGCAGCATGTATGACCTGCTTCGGCTGAGTTTGTTGTGCTGCAGCTTCGGCTATCTCTTTTTGCTTCTGGATGGTAACATGGCACATCCTGGTGATATGGCCCTTGTTTTCACCATAGAACAAGCAAAATATTCTTCTTGGTTGATCTCCAAATCTTCCGCCGAAGCCCCTGGCGCCTCTGCCTCTTGGAGCTGGTGGCCGAAAGAAGCTTTGCTGTTGACCCGAAGCCTGTGAGGAGCACTGCTGACTCCCCTTATCATTATTCTGAGTGGAATTGTGGATGGACCTAACATGCCTCGGATAGAATTTTCCTCCGAAGCCCCTAGTCATTTCAGAAAATCTGAAGACCTCCTCCCTTCTTTGGCGGAAGTCATTATCGGCACAAATTGTACTCGTCCATCTTCTGGAAGAGCTTCTCCAAAGTCTGAGGAGGCTTTCTAGCAAAGTATTGAGCTGATGTCCAGGACAAGAACATCCTGATTAGGGTCCAGCGGCTGGAGAGTAGAAGCCCCTGTTGCTGAAGCTTTTTTTCGGCGGCATGACGAAGGTGATGCTTGCCGAAGCTCAAGAAATGGAAGTGAGTTCACCGGAGGTGGGCGCCAATGTTGGGGACTTGTTCTCAAATACTAAGAGTTAAGAACAAGGCAACATAAAAGATGTTAATCGTTAGAGTCCTTCGTCCCTACAAGCATTATGTCCCTTCGGGAACAATGAATCTCGGACGAAGGTTACGAAAGACATACCTTCGTGAACATGACAATGAATAACGAAGGTTTCGTTATGAAATATAAAGTACAGAACAAACATTAAATATTATGACAGAATCATTTTCTATTTTATTATCATGGGAAAATAGAAATGATTTCAAATTACAAATGTACCTTCGGTCTTGAAGGAAGAGAAAAGTACAAGCGTGACGCAGTAGTAATAAATGCCAAGTCCGCGTGAACAGCACGGGGGTACTGTTTCATCTATTATAGGCACAGGACACAGCCTGTGAAGAATTACAATTATGCCCCTCATAAAAGTTTACAACATTGACTCAGACCTCTATGGATAAAAAGGTCATTCTATCTCTATGTCGGTTTGTAACGCCGAAGCTCCATGAAAAGGACCCTTCGGCCATCTCCTGGGGACGACTTCAGCCGAAGCCTGCTTCTTCGTGTAAGACCTTCGGCGCACCGAAAGCATGGTCCCAACAGACCAGACGCTCATACACCTCACCCCACATATGTTTCCTTGCCATAGATCACATTCTTGGATTTCTGGTGGAGACCATTTCTTGGTCTAAAATCCGTAGGTGTTAGCATCTAGTATTATTGAAAATGGTCGCTCATGGCTATTTTCAAGGTCGCTCATGGCTATTTTCATAAAAATGGGGGTTGTGTGGCCATTTATCATTGACTAGAGGCTCATAAACCTCACCCCACATATGTTTCCTTGCCATAGATTACATTCTTGGATTTCTGGTGGAAACCATTTCTTGGTTAAAAACTCGTACGTGTTAGCCTTCGGTATTATTGAAAATGGTCATTCATGGCTATTTTCGGCAAAATGGGGGTTGTGTGGCCATTGATCGTCGACCAGAGGCTCATACACCTCACCCCACATATGTTTCCTTGTCGTAGATCACATTCTTGGATTTCTGGTGGAGACCATTTCTTGGTCAAAAATCCGTAGGTGTTAGCCTTCGATATTATTGAAAATGGTCGTTCATGGCTATTTTCGACAAAAATGGGGGTTGTGTGGCCATTGATCATCGACCATAGGCTCATACACCTCACCCCACATATGTTTCCTTGCCATAGATCACATTCTTGGATTTCTGGTGGAGTCCATTTCTTGGTCAAAAATCCGTAGGTGTTAGCCTTCGGTATTATTGTAAATGGTCATTCATGGCTATTTTCGACAAAAATGGGGGTTGTGTGGCCATTGATCATCAACGAGAGGCTCATACACCTCACCCCACATATGTTTCCTTGCCATAGATCACATTCTTGGATTTCTGGTGGAGACCATTTCTTGGTCAAAAATCCGTAGGTCTTAGCCTCTAGTATTATTGAAAATGGTCGCTCATGGCTATTTTCATAAAAAATGGGGGTTGTGTGGCCATTGATCATCGACCAAGCCATGAACGACCATTTTCAAAAATACCAAAGGCTAACACGTACGGATTTTTGACCAAGAAATGGTCTCCACCAGAAATCCAAGAATGTGATCTATGGCAAGGAAACATATGTGGGGTGAGGTTTATGAACCTCTAGTCGATGAAAATGGCCACACAACCCCCATTTTTTATGAAAATAGCCATGAGCGACCTTGAAAATAGCCATGAGCGACCATTTTCAATAATACTAGAGGCTAACACCTACGGATTTTAGACCAAGAAATGGTCTCCACCAGAAATCCAAGAATGTGATCTATGGCAAGGAAACATATGTGGGGTGAGGTGTATGAGCGTCTGGTCGATGATCAATGGCCACACAACCCCCATTTTTGTCGAAAATAGCCATGAACGACCATTTTCAATAATACTGAAGGCTAACACCTACAGATTTTTGACCAAGAAATGGTCTCCACCAGAAATCCAAGAATGTGATCTATGGCAAGGAAACATATGTGGGGTGAGGTGTATGAGCCTCTGGTCGATGATCAATGGCCACACAACCCCCATTTTTGTCGAAAATAGCCATGAACGACCATTTTCAATAATATCGAAGGCTAACACCTACGGATTTTTGACCAAGAAATGGTCTCCACCAGAAATCCAAGAATGTGATCTACGACAAGGAAACATATGTGGGGTGAGGTGTATGAGCCTCTGGTCGACGATCAATGGCCACAGAACCCCCATTTTGCCGAAAATAGCCATGAGCGACCATTTTCAATAATATTAGAGGCTAAGACCTACGGATTTTTGACCAAGAAATGGTCTCCACCAGAAATCCAAGAATGTGATCTATGGCGAGGAAACATATGTGGGGTGAGGTGTATGAGCCTCTGGTCGATGATCAATGGCCACACAACCCCCATTTTTGTCGAAAATAGCCATGAACGACCATTTTCAATAATACCGAAGGCTAACACCTACGGATTTTTGACCAAGAAATGGTCTCCACCAGAAATCCAAGAATGTGATCTATGGCAAGGAAACATATGTGGGGTGAGGTGTACGAGCCTCTGGTCGATGATCAATGGCCACAGAACCCCCATTTTGCCGAAAATAGCCATGAACGACCATTTTCAATAATACCGAAGGCTAACACTTACGGATTTTTGACCAAGAAATGGTCTCCACCAGAAATCCAAGAATGTGATCTATGGCAAGGAAACATATGTGGGGTGAGGTGTACGAGCCTCTGGTCGATGATCAATGGCCACAGAACCCCCATTTTGCCGAAAATAGCCATGAACGACCATTTTCAATAATACCGAAGGCTAACACGTACGAGTTTTTGACCAAGAAATGGTCTCCACCAGAAATCCAAGAATGTGATCTATGGCAAGGAAACATATGTGGGGTGAGGTGTATGAGCCTCTGGTCGATGATCAATGGCCACACAACCCCCATTTTTGTCGAAAATAGCCATGAACGACCATTTTCAATAATATCGAAGGCTAACACCTACGGTTTTTTGACCAAAAAATTGGTCTCCACCAGAAATCCAAGAATGTGATCTACGACAAGGAAACATATGTGGGGTGAGGTGTATGAGCCTCTGGTCGACGATCAATGGCCACACAACCCCCATTTTGCCGAAAATAGCCATGAATGACCATTTTCAATAATACCGAAGGCTAACACGTACGCGTTTTTAACCAAGAAATGGTTTCCACCAGAAATCCAAGAATGTAATCTATGGCAAGGAAACATATGTGGGGTGAGGTTTATGAGCCTCTAGTCGATGATAAATGGCCACACAACCCCCATTTTTTATGAAAATAGCCATGAGCGACCTTGAAAATAGCCATGAGCGACCATTTTCAATAATACTAGAGGCTAACACCTACGGATTTTAGACCAAGAAATGGTCTCCACCAGAAATCCAAGAATGTGATCTATGGCAAGGAAACAAATGTGGGGTGAGGTGTATGAGCGTCTGGTCGATGATCAATGGCCACACAACCCCCATTTTTGTCGAAAATAGCCATGAACGACCATTTTCAATAATACCGAAGGCTAACACCTACGGATTTTTGACCAAGAAATGGTCTCCACCAGAAATCCAAGAATGTGATCTATGGCAAGGAAACATATGTGGGGTGAGGTGTATGAGCCTCTAGTCGATGATCAATGGCCACACAACCCCCATTTTTGTCGAAAATAGCCATGAATGACCATTTTCAAAAATACCAAAGGCTAACACGTATGGATTTTTGACCAAGAAATGGTCTCCACCAGGAATCCAAGAATGTGATCTATGGCAAGGAAACATATGTGGGGTGAGGTGTATGATCCTCTGGTCGATGATCAATGGCCACACAACCCCCATTTTGCCGAAAATAGCCATGAACGACCATTTTCAATAATACCGAAGGCTAACACGTACGAGTTTTTAACCAAGAAATGGTCTCCACCAGAAATCCAAGAATGTGATCTATGGCAAGGAAACATATGTGGGGTGAGGTTTATGAGCCTCTAGGTGATGATAAATGGCCACACAACCCCCATTTTTTATGACAATAGCCATGAGCGACCATTTTCAATAATACTAGAGGCTAAGACCTACGGATTTTAGACCAAGAAATGGTCTCCACCAGAAATCCAAGAATGTGATCTATGGCAAGGAAACATATGTGGGGTGAGGTGTATGAGCATCTGGTCGATGATCAATGGCCACACACCCCCATTTTTGTCGAAAATAGCCATGAACGACCATTTTCAATAATACCGAAGGCTAACACCTACGGATTTTTGACCAAGAAATGGTCTCCACCAGAAATCCAAGAATGTGATCTATGGCAAGGAAACATATGTGGGGTGAGGTGTATGAGCCTCTAGTCGATGATCAATGGCCACACAACCCCCATTTTTGTCGAAAATAGCCATGAACGACCATTTTCAATAATACCGAAGGCTAACACCTACGGATTTTTGACCAAGAAATGGTCTCCACCAGAAATCCAAGAATGTGATCTATGGCAAGGAAACATATGTGGGGTGAGGTGTATGAGCCTCTGGTCGATGATCAATGGCCACACAACCCCCATTTTGCCGAAAATAGCCATGAATGACCATTTTCAATAATACCGAAGGCTAACACGTACGAGTTTTTAACCAAGAAATGGTTTCCACCAGAAATCCAAGAATGTAATCTATGGCAAGGAAACATATGTGGGGTGAGGTTTATGAGCCTCTAGTCGATGATAAATGGCCACACAACCCCCATTTTTTATGAAAATAGCCATGAGCGACCTTGAAAATAGCCATGAGCGACCATTTTCAATAATACTAGAGGCTAACACCTACGGATTTTAGACCAAGAAATGGTCTCCACCAGAAATCCAAGAATGTGATCTATGGCAAGGAAACATATGTGGGGTGAGGTGTATGAGCGTCTGGTCGATGATCAATGGCCACACAACCCCCATTTTTGTCGAAAATAGCCATGAACGACCATTTTCAATAATACCGAAGGCTAACACCTACGGATTTTTGACCAAGAAATGTCTGCACCAGAAATCCAAGAATGTGATCTATGGCAAGGAAACATATGTGGGGTGAGGTGTATGAGCCTCTAGTCGATGATCAATGGCCACACAACCCCCATTTTTGTCGAAAATAGCCATGAATGACCATTTTCAAAAATACCAAAGGCTAACACGTACGGATTTTTAACCAAGAAATGGTCTCCACCAGAAATCCAAGAATGTGATCTATGGCAAGGAAACATATGTGGGGTGAGGTGTACGAGCCTCTGGTTGATGATCAATGGCCACACAACCCCCATTTTGCCGAAAATAGCCATGAATGACCATTTTCAATAATACCGAAGGCTAACACGTACGAGTTTTTAACCAAGAAATGGTTTCCACCAGAAATCCAAGAATGTAATCTATGGCAAGGAAACATATGTGGGGTGAGGTTTATGAGCCTCTAGTCGATGATAAATGGCCACACAACCCCCATTTTTTATGAAAATAGCCATGAGCGACCTTGAAAATAGCCATGAGCGACCATTTTCAATAATACTAGAGGCTAACACCTACGGATTTTAGAACAAGAAATGGTCTCCACCAGAAATCCAAGAATGTGATCTATGGCAAGGAAACATATGTGGGGTGAGGTGTATGAGCGTCTAGTCGATGATCAATGGCCACACAACCCCCATTTTTGTCGAAAATAGCCATGAACGACCATTTTCAATAATACCGAAGGCTAACACCTACGGATTTTTGACCAAGAAATGGTCTCCACCAGAAATCCAAGAATGTGATCTATGGCAAGGAAACATATGTGGGGTGAGGTGTATGAGCCTCTGGTCGACGATCAATGGCCACACAACCCTAATTTTTGTCGAAAATAGCCATGAACGACCATTTTCAATGACACTGAAGGCTAACACCTACGGATTTTTGACCAAGAAATGGTCTCCACCATAAATCCAAGAATGTGATCTATGGCAAGGAAACATATGTGTAGTGAGGTGTATGAGCCTCTGGTCGAAGATCAATGGCCACACAACCCCCATTTTTGTCGAAAATAGCCATGAATGACCATTTTCAAAAATACCAAAGGCTAACACGTACGGATTTTTGACCAAGAAATGGTCTCCACCAGAAATCCAAGAATGTGATCAATGGCAAGGAAACATATGTGGGGTGAGGTGTACGAGCCTCTGGTCGATAATGAATGGTCACACAACCCCCATTTTGCCGAAAATAGCCATGAACGACCATTTTCAATAATACCGAAGGCTAACACGTACGAGTTTTTAACCAAGAAATGGTCTCCACCAGAAATCCAAGAATGTGATCTATGGCAAGGAAACATATGTGGGGCGAGGTTTATGAGCCTCTAGTCGATGATAAATGGCCACACAACCCCCATTTTTTATGAAAATAGCCATGAGCGACCTTGAAAATAGCCATGAGCGACCATTTTCAATAATACTAGAGGCTAACACCTATGGATTTTAGACCAAGAAATGGTCTCCACCAGAAATCCAAGAATGTGATCTATGACAAGGAAACATATGTGGGGTGAGGTGTATGAGCGTCTGGTCGATGATCAATGGCCACACAACCCCCATTTTTGTCGAAAATAGCCATGAACGACCATTTTCAATAATACCGAAGGCTAACACCTACGGATTTTTGACCAAGAAATGGTCTCCACCAGAAATCCAAGAATGTGATCTATGGCAAGGAAACATATGTGGGGTGAGGTGTATGAGCCTCTGGTCGATGATCAATGGCCACACAACCCCCATTTTTGTCGAAAATAGCCATGAACGACCATTTTCAATAATACCGAAGGCTAACACCTACGGATTTTTGACCAAGAAATGGTCTCCACCAGAAATCCAAGAATGTGATCTATGGCAAGGAAACATATGTGGGGTGAGGTGTATGAGCGTCTGGTCGATGATCAATGGCCACACAACCCCCATTTTTGTCGAAAATAGCCATGAATGACCATTTACAATAATACCGAAGGCTAACACCTACGGATTTTTGACCAAGAAATGGTCTCCACCAGAATTCCAAGAATGTGATCTATGGAAAGGAAACATATGTGGGGTGAGGTGTACGAGCCTTTGGTCGATGATCAATGGCCACAGAACCCCCATTTTGCCGAAAATAGCCATGAACGACCATTTTCAATAATACCGAAGGCTAACACGTACGAGTTTTTGACCAAGAAATGGTCTCCACCAAAAATCCAAGAATGTGATCTATGGCAAGGAAACATATGTGGGGTGAGGTGTACGAGCCTCTGGTTGATGATCAATGGCCACACAACCCCCATTTTGCCGAAAATAGCCATGAATGACCATTTTCAATAATACCGAAGGCTAACACGTACGAGTTTTTAACCAAGAAATGGTTTCCACCAGAAATCCAAGAATGTAATCTATGGCAAGGAAACATATGTGGGGTGAGGTTTATGAGCCTCTAGTCGATGATAAATGGCCACACAACCCCCATTTTTTATGAAAATAGCCATGAGCGACCTTGAAAATAGCCATGAGCGACCATTTTCAATAATACTAGAGGATAACACCTACGGATTTTAGACCAAGAAATGGTCTCCACCAGAAATCCAAGAATGTGATCTATGGCAAGGAAACATATGTGGGGTGAGGTGTATGAGCGTCTGGTCGATGATCAATGGCCACACAACCCCCATTTTTGTCGAAAATAGCCATGAACGACCATTTTCAATAATACCGAAGGCTAACACCTACGGATTTTTGACCAAGAAATGGTCTCCACCAGAAATCCAAGAATGTGATCTATGGCAAGGAAACATATGTGGGGTGAGGTGTATGAGCCTCTGGTCGACGATCAATGGCCACACAACCCTAATTTTTGTCGAAAATAGCCATGAACGACCATTTTCAATGACACTGAAGGCTAACACCTACGGATTTTTGACCAAGAAATGGTCTCCACCATAAATCCAAGAATGTGATCTATGGCAAGGAAACATATGTGTAGTGAGGTGTATGAGCCTCTGGTCGAAGATCAATGGCCACACAACCCCCATTTTTGTCGAAAATAGCCATGAATGACCATTTTCAAAAATACCAAAGGCTAACACGTACGGATTTTTGACCAAGAAATGGTCTCCACCAGAAATCCAAGAATGTGATCAATGGCAAGGAAACATATGTGGGGTGAGGTGTACGAGCCTCTGGTCGATAATGAATGGTCACACAACCCCCATTTTGCCGAAAATAGCCATGAACGACCATTTTCAATAATACCGAAGGCTAACACGTACGAGTTTTTAACCAAGAAATGGTCTCCACCAGAAATCCAAGAATGTGATCTATGGCAAGGAAACATATGTGGGGCGAGGTTTATGAGCCTCTAGTCGATGATAAATGGCCACACAACCCCCATTTTTTATGAAAATAGCCATGAGCGACCTTGAAAATAGCCATGAGCGACCATTTTCAATAATACTAGAGGCTAACACCTATGGATTTTAGACCAAGAAATGGTCTCCACCAGAAATCCAAGAATGTGATCTATGACAAGGAAACATATGTGGGGTGAGGTGTATGAGCGTCTGGTCGATGATCAATGGCCACACAACCCCCATTTTTGTCGAAAATAGCCATGAACGACCATTTTCAATAATACCGAAGGCTAACACCTACGGATTTTTGACCAAGAAATGGTCTCCACCAGAAATCCAAGAATGTGATCTATGGCAAGGAAACATATGTGGGGTGAGGTGTATGAGCCTCTGGTCGATGATCAATGGCCACACAACCCCCATTTTTGTCGAAAATAGCCATGAACGACCATTTTCAATAATACCGAAGGCTAACACCTACGGATTTTTGACCAAGAAATGGTCTCCACCAGAAATCCAAGAATGTGATCTATGGCAAGGAAACATATGTGGGGTGAGGTGTATGAGCGTCTGGTCGATGATCAATGGCCACACAACCCCCATTTTTGTCGAAAATAGCCATGAATGACCATTTACAATAATACCGAAGGCTAACACCTACGGATTTTTGACCAAGAAATGGTCTCCACCAGAAATCCAAGAATGTGATCTATGGAAAGGAAACATATGTGGGGTGAGGTGTACGAGCCTTTGGTCGATGATCAATGGCCACAGAACCCCCATTTTGCCGAAAATAGCCATGAACGACCATTTTCAATAATACCGAAGGCTAACACGTACGAGTTTTTGACCAAGAAATGGTCTCCACCAAAAATCCAAGAATGTGATCTATGGCAAGGAAACATATGTGGGGTGAGGTGTACGAGCCTCTGGTTGATGATCAATGGCCACACAACCCCCATTTTGCCGAAAATAGCCATGAATGACCATTTTCAATAATACCGAAGGCTAACACGTACGAGTTTTTAACCAAGAAATAGTTTCCACCAGAAATCCAAGAATGTAATCTATGGCAAGGAAACATATGTGGGGTGAGGTTTATGAGCCTCTAGTCGATGATAAATGGCCACACAACCCCCATTTTTTATGAAAATAGCCATGAGCGACCTTGAAAATAGCCATGAGCGACCATTTTCAATAATACTAGAGGATAACACCTACGGATTTTAGACCAAGAAATGGTCTCCACCAGAAATCCAAGAATGTGATCTATGGCAAGGAAACATATGTGGGGTGAGGTGTATGAGCGTCTGGTCGATGATCAATGGCCACACAACCCCCATTTTTGTCGAAAATAGCCATGAACGACCATTTTCAATAATACCGAAGGCTAACACCTACGGATTTTTGACCAAGAAATGGTCTCCACCAGAAATCCAAGAATGTGATCTATGGCAAGGAAACATATGTGGGGTGAGGTGTATGAGCCTCTGGTCGACGATCAATGGCCACACAACCCTAATTTTTGTCGAAAATAGCCATGAACGACCATTTTCAATGACACTGAAGGCTAACACCTACGGATTTTTGACCAAGAAATGGTCTCCACCATAAATCCAAGAATGTGATCTATGGCAAGGAAACATATGTGTGGTGAGGTGTATGAGCCTCTGGTCGAAGATCAATGGCCACACAACCCCCATTTTTGTCGAAAATAGCCATGAATGACCATTTTCAAAAATACCAAAGGCTAACACGTACGGATTTTTGACCAAGAAATGGTCTCCACCAGAAATCCAAGAATGTGATCTATGGCAAGGAAACATATGTGGGGTGAGGTGTACGAGCCTCTGGTCGATAATGAATGGCCACACAACCCCCATTTTGCCGAAAATAGCCATGAACGACCATTTTCAATAATACCGAAGGCTAACACGTACGAGTTTTTAACCAAGAAATGGTCTCCACCAGAAATCCAAGAATGTGATCTATGGCAAGGAAACATATGTGGGGCGAGGTTTATGAGCCTCTAGTCGATGATAAATGGCCACACAACCCCCATTTTTTATGAAAATAGCCATGAGCGACCTTGAAAATAGCCATGAGCGACCATTTTCAATAATACTAGAGGCTAACACCTATGGATTTTAGACCAAGAAATGGTCTCCACCAGAAATCCAAGAATGTGATCTATGGCAAGGAAACATATGTGGGGTGAGGTGTATGAGCGTCTGGTCGATGATCAATGGCCACACAACCCCCATTTTTGTCGAAAATAGCCATGAACGACCATTTTCAATAATACCGAAGGCTAACACCTACGGATTTTTGACCAAGAAATGGTCTCCACCAGAAATCCAAGAATGTGATCTATGGCAAGGAAACATATGTGGGGTGAGGTGTATGAGCCTCTGGTCGATGATCAATGGCCACACAACCCCCATTTTTGTCGAAAATAGCCATGAACGACCATTTTCAATAATACCGAAGGCTAACACCTACGGATTTTTGACCAAGAAATGGTCTCCACCAGAAATCCAAGAATGTGATCTATGGCAAGGAAACATATGTGGGGTGAGGTGTATGAGCGTCTGGTCGATGATCAATGGCCACACAACCCCCATTTTTGTCGAAAATAGCCATGAATGACCATTTAACAATAATACCGAAGGCTAACACCTACGGATTTTTGACCAAGAAATGGTCTCCATCAGAAATCCAAAAATGTGATCTATGGAAAGGAAACATATGTGGGGTGAGGTGTACGAGCCTCTGGTCGATGATCAATGGCCACAGAACCCCCATTTTGCCGAAAATAGCCATGAACGACCATTTTCAATAATACCGAAGGCTAACACGTACGAGTTTTTGACCAAGAAATGGTCTCCACCAAAAATCCAAGAATGTGATATATGGCAAGGAAACATATGTGGGGTGAGGTGTATGAGCGTCTGGTCGATGATCAATGGCCACACAACCCCCATTTTTGTCGAAAATAGCCATGAATGACCATTTACAATAATACCGAAGGCTAACACCTACGGATTTTTGACCAAGAAATGGTCTCCACCAGAAATCCAAGAATGTGATCTATGGCAAGGAAACATATGTGGGGTGAGGTGTATGAGCCTCTAGTCGACGATCAATGGCCACACAACCCTAATTTTTGTCGAAAATAGCCATGAACGACCATTTTCAATGACACTGAAGGCTAACACCTACGGATTTTTGACCAAGAAATGGTCTCCACCATAAATCCAAGAATGTGATCTATGGCAAGGAAACATATGTGGGGTGAGGTGTATGAGCCTCTGGTCGATGATCAATGGCCACACAACCCCCATTTTTGTCGAAAATAGCCATGAATGACCATTTACAATAATACCGAAGGCTAACACCTACGGATTTTTGACCAAGAAATGGTCTCCACCAGAAATCCAAGAATGTGATCTATGGCAAGGAAACATATGTGGGGTGAGGTGTATGAGCCTCTGGTCGATGATCAATGGCCACACAACCCCCATTTTTGTCGAAAATAGCCATGAACGACCATTTTCAATAATATCGAAGGCTAACACCTACGGATTTTTGACCAAGAAATGGTCTCCACCAGAAATCCAAGAATGTGATCTATGGACAAGGAAACATATGTGGGGTGAGGTGTATGAGCCTCTGGTCGACTGATCAATGGCCACACAACCCCCATTTTGCCGAAAATAGCCATGAATGACCATTTTCAATAATACCGAAGGCTAACACGTACGAGTTTTTAACCAAGAAATGGTTTCCACCAGAAATCCAAGAATGTAATCTATGGCAAGGAAACATATGTGGGGTGAGGTTTATGAGCCTCTAGTCGATGATAAATGGCCACACAACCCCCATTTTTTATGAAAATAGCCATGAGCGACCTTGAAAATAGCCATGAGCGACCATTTTCAATAATACTAGAGGATAACACCTACGGATTTTAGACCAAGAAATGGTCTCCACCAGAAATCCAAGAATGTGATCTATGGCAAGGAAACATATGTGGGGTGAGGTGTATGAGCGTCTGGTCGATGATCAATGGCCACACAACCCCCATTTTTGTCGAAAATAGCCATGAACGACCATTTTCAATAATACCGAAGGCTAACACCTACGGATTTTTGACCAAGAAATGGTCTCCACCAGAAATCCAAGAATGTGATCTATGGCAAGGAAACATATGTGGGGTGAGGTGTATGAGCCTCTGGTCGACGATCAATGGCCACACAACCCTAATTTTTGTCGAAAATAGCCATGAACGACCATTTTCAATGACACTGAAGGCTAACACCTACGGATTTTTGACCAAGAAATGGTCTCCACCATAAATCCAAGAATGTGATCTATGGCAAGGAAACATATGTGTGGTGAGGTGTATGAGCCTCTGGTCGAAGATCAATGGCCACACAACCCCCATTTTTGTCGAAAATAGCCATGAATGACCATTTTCAAAAATACCAAAGGCTAACACGTACGGATTTTTGACCAAGAAATGGTCTCCACCAGAAATCCAAGAATGTGATCTATGGCAAGGAAACATATGTGGGGTGAGGTGTACGAGCCTCTGGTCGATAATGAATGGCCACACAACCCCCATTTTGCCGAAAATAGCCATGAACGACCATTTTCAATAATACCGAAGGCTAACACGTACGAGTTTTTAACCAAGAAATGGTCTCCACCAGAAATCCAAGAATGTGATCTATGGCAAGGAAACATATGTGGGGCGAGGTTTATGAGCCTCTAGTCGATGATAAATGGCCACACAACCCCCATTTTTTATGAAAATAGCCATGAGCGACCTTGAAAATAGCCATGAGCGACCATTTTCAATAATACTAGAGGCTAACACCTATGGATTTTAGACCAAGAAATGGTCTCCACCAGAAATCCAAGAATGTGATCTATGGCAAGGAAACATATGTGGGGTGAGGTGTATGAGCGTCTGGTCGATGATCAATGGCCACACAACCCCCATTTTTGTCGAAAATAGCCATGAACGACCATTTTCAATAATACCGAAGGCTAACACCTACGGATTTTTGACCAAGAAATGGTCTCCACCAGAAATCCAAGAATGTGATCTATGGCAAGGAAACATATGTGGGGTGAGGTGTATGAGCCTCTGGTCGATGATCAATGGCCACACAACCCCCATTTTTGTCGAAAATAGCCATGAACGACCATTTTCAATAATACCGAAGGCTAACACCTACGGATTTTTGACCAAGAAATGGTCTCCACCAGAAATCCAAGAATGTGATCTATGGCAAGGAAACATATGTGGGGTGAGGTGTATGAGCGTCTGGTCGATGATCAATGGCCACACAACCCCCATTTTTGTCGAAAATAGCCATGAATGACCATTAACAATAATACCGAAGGCTAACACCTACGGATTTTTGACCAAGAAATGGTCTCCATCAGAAATCCAAAAATGTGATCTATGGAAAGGAAACATATGTGGGGTGAGGTGTACGAGCCTCTGGTCGATGATCAATGGCCACAGAACCCCCATTTTGCCGAAAATAGCCATGAACGACCATTTTCAATAATACCGAAGGCTAACACGTACGAGTTTTTGACCAAGAAATGGTCTCCACCAAAAATCCAAGAATGTGATATATGGCAAGGAAACATATGTGGGGTGAGGTGTATGAGCGTCTGGTCGATGATCAATGGCCACACAACCCCCATTTTTGTCGAAAATAGCCATGAATGACCATTTACAATAATACCGAAGGCTAACACCTACGGATTTTTGACCAAGAAATGGTCTCCACCAGAAATCCAAGAATGTGATCTATGGCAAGGAAACATATGTGGGGTGAGGTGTATGAGCCTCTAGTCGACGATCAATGGCCACACAACCCTAATTTTTGTCGAAAATAGCCATGAACGACCATTTTCAATGACACTGAAGGCTAACACCTACGGATTTTTGACCAAGAAATGGTCTCCACCATAAATCCAAGAATGTGATCTATGGCAAGGAAACATATGTGGGGTGAGGTGTATGAGCCTCTGGTCGATGATCAATGGCCACACAACCCCCATTTTTGTCGAAAATAGCCATGAATGACCATTTACAATAATACCGAAGGCTAACACCTACGGATTTTTGACCAAGAAATGGTCTCCACCAGAAATCCAAGAATGTGATCTATGGCAAGGAAACATATGTGGGGTGAGGTGTATGAGCCTCTGGTCGATGATCAATGGCCACACAACCCCCATTTTTGTCGAAAATAGCCATGAACGACCATTTTCAATAATATCGAAGGCTAACACCTACGGATTTTTGACCAAGAAATGGTCTCCACCAGAAATCCAAGAATGTGATCTACGACAAGGAAACATATGTGGGGTGAGGTGTATGAGCCTCTGGTCGACGATCAATGGCCACACAACCCCCATTTTGCCGAAAATAGCCATGAATGACCATTTTCAATAATACCGAAGGCTAACACGTACGAGTTTTTAACCAAGAAATGGTTTCCACCAGAAATCCAAGAATGTAATCTATGGCAAGGTAAACATATGTGGGGTGAGGTTTATGAGCCTCTAGTCGATGATAAATGGCCACACAACCCCCATTTTTTATGAAAATAGCCATGAGCGACCTTGAAAATAGCCATGAGCGACCATTTTCAATAATACTAGAGGCTAACACCTACGGATTTTAGACCAAGAAATGGTCTCCACCAGAAATCCAAGAATGTGATCTATGGCAAGGAAACATATGTGGGGTGAGGTGTATGAGCGTCTGGTCGATGATCAATGGCCACACAACCCCCATTTTTGTCGAAAATAGCCATGAACGACCATTTTCAATAATACCGAAGGCTAACACCTACGGATTTTTGACCAAGAAATGGTCTCCACCAGAAATCCAAGAATGTGATCTATGGCAAGGAAACATATGTGGGGTGAGGTGTATGAGCCTCTGGTCGACGATCAATGGCCACACAACCCTAATTTTTGTCGAAAATAGCCATGAACGACCATTTTCAATGACACTGAAGGCTAACACCTACGGATTTTTGACCAAGAAATGGTCTCCACCATAAATCCAAGAATGTGATCTATGGCAAGGAAACATATGTGTAGTGAGGTGTATGAGCCTCTGGTCGAAGATCAATGGCCACACAACCCCCATTTTTGTCGAAAATAGCCATGAATGACCATTTTCAAAAATACCAAAGGCTAACACGTACGGATTTTTGACCAAGAAATGGTCTCCACCAGAAATCAAAGAATGTGATCTATGGCAAGGAAACATATGTGGGGTGAGGTGTACGAGCCTCTGGTCGATGATCAATGGCCACACAACCCCCATTTTGCCGAAAATAGCCATGAACGACCATTTTCAATAATACCGAAGGCTAACACGTACGAGTTTTTAACCAAGAAATGGTCTCCACCAGAAATCCAAGAATGTGATCTATGGCAAGGAAACATATGTGGGGTGAGGTTTATGAGCCTCTAGTCGATGATAAATGGCCACACAACCCCCATTTTTTATGAAAATAGCCATGAGCGACCTTGAAAATAGCCATGAGCGACCATTTTCAATAATACTAGAGGCTAACACCTACGAATTTTAGACCAAGAAATGGTCTCCACCAGAAATCCAAGAATGTGATCTATGGCAAGGAAACATATGTGGGGTGAGGTGTATGAGCGTCTGGTCGATGATCAATGGCCACACAACCCCCATTTTTGTCGAAAATAGCCATGAACGACCATTTTCAATAATACCGAAGGCTAACACCTACGGATTTTTGACCAAGAAATGGTCTCCACCAGAAATCCAAGAATGTGATCTATGGCAAGGAAACATATGTGGGGTGAGGTGTATGAGCCTCTGGTCGACGATCAATGGCCACACAACCCTAATTTTTGTCGAAAATAGCCATGAACGACCATTTTCAATGACACTGAAGGCTAACACCTACGGATTTTTGACCAAGAAATGGTCTCCACCATAAATCCAAGAATGTGATCTATGGCAAGGAAACATATGTGTAGTGAGGTGTATGAGCCTCTGGTCGAAGATCAATGGCCACACAACCCCCATTTTTGTCGAAAATAGCCATGAATGACCATTTTCAAAAATACCAAAGGCTAACACGTACGGATTTTTGACCAAGAAATGGTCTCCACCAGAAATCAAAGAATGTGATCTATGGCAAGGAAACATATGTGGGGTGAGGTGTACGAGCCTCTGGTCGATGATCAATGGCCACACAACCCCCATTTTGCCGAAAATAGCCATGAACGACCATTTTCAATAATACCGTAGGCTAACACGTACGAGTTTTTAACCAAGAAATGGTCTCCACCAGAAATCCAAGAATGTGATCTATGGCAAGGAAACATATGTGGGGTGAGGTTTATGAGCCTCTAGTCGATGATAAATGGCCACACAACCCCCATTTTTTATGAAAATAGCCATGAGCGACCTTGAAAATAGCCATGAGCGACCATTTTCAATAATACTAGAGGCTAACACCTACGGATTTTAGACCAAGAAATGGTCTCCACCAGAAATCCAAGAATGTGATCTATGGCAAGGAAACATATGTGGGGTGAGGTGTATGAGCGTCTGGTCGATGATCAATGGCCACACAACCCCCATTTTTGTCGAAAATAGCCATGAACGACCATTTTCAATAATACCGAAGGCTAACACCTACGGATTTTTGACCAAGAAATGGTCTCCACCAGAAATCCAAGAATGTGATCTATGGCAAGGAAACATATGTGGGGTGAGGTGTATGAGCCTCTGGTGGACGATCAATGGCCACACAACCCTAATTTTTTGTCGAAAATAGCCATGAACGACCATTTTCAATGACACTGAAGGCTAACACCTACGGATTTTTGACCAAGAAATGGTCTCCACCATAAATCCAAGAATGTGATCTATGGCAAGGAAACATATGTGTACTGAGGTGTATGAGCCTCTGGTCGAAGATCAATGGCCACACAACCCCCATTTTTGTCGAAAATAGCCATGAATGACCATTTTCAAAAATACCAAAGGCTAACACATTCGGATTTTTGCCCAAGAAATGGTCTCCACCAGAAATCCAAGAATGTGATCTATGGCAAGGAAACATATGTGGGGTGAGGTGTACGAGCCTCTGGTCGATGATCAATGGCCACAGAACCCCCATTTTGCCGAAAATAGCCATGAATGACCATTTTCAATAATACCGAAGGCTAACACGTACGAGTTTTTGACCAAGAAATGGTCTCCACCAAAAATCCAAGAATGTGATCTATGGCAAGGAAACATATGAGGGGTGAGATTTATGAGCCTCTAGTCGATGATAAATGGCCACACAACCCCCATTTTTATGAAAATAGCCATGAGCGACCATTTTCAATAATATTAGAGGCTAAGACCTACGGATTTTTGACCAAGAAATGGTCTCCACCAGAAATCTAAGAATGTGATCTATGGCAAGGAAACATATGTGGGGTGAGGTGTATGAGCCTCTGGTCGATGATCAATGGCCACACAACCCACATTGTTGTCGAAAATAGCCATGAATGACCATTTACAATAATACCGAAGGCTAACACCTACGGATTTTTGACCAAGAAATGGTCTCCACCAGAAATCCAAGAATGTGATCTATGGCAAGGAAACATATGTGGGGTGAGGTGTATGAGCCTCTGGTCGATGATCAATGGCCACACAACCCCCATTTTTGTCGAAAATGGCCATGAACGACCATTTTCAATAATATCGAAGGCTAACACCTACGGATTTTTGACCAAGAAATGGTCTCCACCAGAAATCCAAGAATGTGATCTACGACAAGGAAACATATGTGGGGTGAGGTGTATGAGCCTCTGGTCGACGATCAATGGCCACACAACCCCCATTTTGCCGAAAATAGCCATGAATGACCATTTTCAATAATACCGAAGGCTAACACGTACGAGTTTTTAACCAAGAAATGGTTTCCACCAGAAATCCAAGAATGTAATCTATGGCAAGGAAACATATGTGGGGTGAGGTGTACGAGCCTCTGGTCGATGATCAATGGCCACACAACCCCCATTTTGCCGAAAATAGCCATGAACGACCATTTTCAATAATACCGAAGGCTAACACGTACGAGTTTTTGACCAAGAAATGGTCTCCACCAAAAATCCAAGAATGTGATCTATGGCAAGGAAACATATGTGTGGTGAGATTTATGAGCCTCTAGTCGATGATAAATGGCCACACAACCCCCATTTTTTTATGAAAATAGCCATGAGCGACCATTTTCAATAATATTAGAGGCTAAGACCTACGGATTTTTGACCAAGAAATGGTCTCCACCAGAAATTCAAGAATGTGATCTATGGCAAGGAAACATATGTGGGGTGAGGTGTATGAGCCTATGGTCGATGATCAATGGCCATACAACCCCCATTTTTGTCGAAAATAGCCATGAATGACCATTTACAATAATACCGAAGGCTAACACCTACGGATTTTTGACCAAGAAATGGTCTCCACCAGAAATCCAAGAATGTGATCTATGGCAAGGAAACATATGTGGGGTGAGGTGTATGAGCCTCTGGTCGATGATCAATGGCCACACAACCCCCATTTTTGTCGAAAATAGCCATGAACGACCATTTTCAATAATATCGAAGGCTAACACCTACGGATTTTTGACCAAGAAATGGTCTCCACCAGAAATCCAAGAATGTGATCTACAACAAGGAAACATTTGTGGGGTGAGGTGTATGAGCCTCTGGTCGACGATCAATGGCCACACAACCCCCATTTTGCCGAAAATAGCCATGAATGACCATTTTCAATAATACCGAAGGCTAACACGTACGAGTTTTTAACCAAGAAATGGCTTCCACCAGAAATCCAAGAATGTAATCTATGGCAAGGAAACATATGTGGGGTGAGGTTTATGAGCCTCTAGTCGATGATAAATGGCCAGACAACCCCCATTTTTTATGAAAATAGCCATGAGCGACCTTGAAAATAGCCATGAGCGACCATTTTCAATAATACTAGAGGCTAACACCTACGGATTTTAGACCAAGAAATGGTCTCCACCAGAAATCCAAGAATGTGATCTACGACAAGGAAACATATGTGGGGTGAGGTGTATGAGCCTCTGGTCGACGATCAATGGCCACACAACCCCCATTTTGCCGAAAATACCCATGAATGACCATTTTCAATAATACCGAAGGCTAACACGTACGAGTTTTTAACCAAGAAATGGCTTCCACCAGAAATCCAAGAATGTAATCTATGGCAAGGAAACATATGTGGGGTGAGGTTTATGAGCCTCTAGTCGATGATAAATGGCCACACAACCCCCATTTTTTATGAAAATAGCCATGAGCGACCTTGAAAATAGCCATGAGCGACCATTTTCAATAATACTAGAGGCTAACACCTACGGATTTTAGACCAAGAAATGGTCTCCACCAGAAATCCAAGAATGTGATCTATGGCAAGGAAACATATGTGGGGTGAGGTGTATGAGCGTCTGGTCGATGATCAATGGACACACAACCCCCATTTTTGTCGAAAATAGCCATGAACGACCATTTTCAATAATACCGAAGGCTAACACCTACGGATTTTTGACCAAGAAATGGTCTCCACCAATAATCCAAGAATGTGATTTATGGCAAAGAAACATATGTGGGGTGAGGTGTATGAGCCTCTGGTCGACGATCAATGGCCACACAACCCTAATTTTTGTCGAAAATAGCCATGAACGACCATTTTCAATGACACTGAAGGCTAACACCTACGGATTTTTGACCAAGAAATGGTCTCCACCATAAATCCAAGAATGTGATCTATGGCAAGGAAACATATGTGTAGTGAGGTGTATGAGCCTCTGGTCGAAGATCAATGGCCACACAACCCCCATTTTTGTCGAAAATAGCCATGAATGACCATTTTCAAAAATACCAAAGGCTAACACGTACGGATTTTTGACCAAGAAATGGTCTCCACCAGAAATCCAAGAATGTGATCTATGGCAAGGAAACATATGTGGGGTGAGGTGTACGAGCCTATGGTCGATGATCAATGGCCACACAACCCCCATTTTGCCGAAAATAGCCATGAACGACCATTTTCAATAATACCGAAGGCTAACACGTACGAGTTTTTAACCAAGAAATGGTCTCCACCAGAAATCCAAGAATGTGATCTATGGCAATGAAACATATGTGGGGTGAGGTTTATGAGCCTCTAGTCGATGATAAATGGCCACACAACCCCCATTTTTTATGAAAATAGCCATGAGCGACCTTGAAAATAGCCATGAGCGACCATTTTCAATAATACTAGAGGCTAACACCTACGGATTTTAGACCAAGAAATGGTCTCCACCAGAAATCCAAGAATGTGATCTATGGCAAGGAAACATATGTGGGGTGAGGTGTATGAGCGTCTGGTCGATGATCAATGGCCACACAACCCCCATTTTTGTCGAAAATAGCCATGAACGACCATTTTCAATAATACCTAAGGCTAACACCTACGGATTTTTGACCAAGAAATGGTCTCCACCAGAAATCCAAGAATGTGATCTATGGCAAGGAAACATATGTGGGGTGAGGTGTATGAGCCTCTGGTCGACGATCAATGGCCACACAACCCTAATTTTTGTCGAAAATAGCCATGAACGACCATTTTCAATGACACTGAAGGCTAACACCTACGGATTTTTGACCAAGAAATGGTCTCCACCATAAATCCAAGAATGTGATCTATGGCAAGGAAACATATGTGTAGTGAGGTGTATGAGCCTCTGGTCGAAGATCAATGGCCACACAACCCCCATTTTTGTCGAAAATAGCCATGAATGACCATTTTCAAAAATACCAAAGGCTAACACATTCGGATTTTCGCCCAAGAAATGGTCTCCACCAGAAATCCAAGAATGTGATCTATGGCAAGGAAACATATGTGGGGTGAGGTGTACGAGCCTCTGGTCGATGATCAATGGCCACAGAACCCCCATTTTGCCGAAAATAGCCATGAACGACCATTTTCAATAATACCGAAGGCTAACACGTACGAGTTTTTGACCAAGAAATGGTCTCCACCAAAAATCCAAGAATGTGATCTATGGCAAGGAAACATATGTGGGGTGAGATTTATGAGCCTCTAGTCGATGATAAATGGCCACACAACCCCCGTTTTTTTATGAAAATAGCCATGAGCGACCATTTTCAATAATATTAGAGGCTAAGACCTACGGATTTTTGACCAAGAAATGGTCTCCACCAGAAATCCAAGAATGTGATCTATGGCAAGGAAACATATGTGGGGTGAGGTGTATGAGCCTCTGGTCGATGATCAATGGCCACACAACCCCCATTTTTGTCGAAAATAGCCATGAATGACCATTTACAATAATACTGAAGGCTAACACCTACGGATTTTTGACCAAGAAATGGTCTCCACCAGAAATCCAAGAATGTGATCTATGGCAAGGAAACATATGTGGGGTGAGGTGTATGAGCCTCTGGTCGATGATCAATGGCCACACAACCCTCATTTTTGTCGAAAATAGCCATGAACGACCATTTTCAATAATATCGAAGGCTAACACCTACGGATTTTTGACCAAGAAATGGTCTCCACCAGAAATCCAAGAATGTGATCTACGACAAGTAAACATATGTGGGGTGAGGTGTATGAGCCTCTGGTCGACGATCAATGGCCACACAACCCCCATTTTGCCGAAAATAGCCATGAATGACCATTTTCAATAATACCGAAGGCTAACACGTACGAGTTTTTAACCAAGAAATGGTTTCCACCAGAAATCCAAGAATGTAATCTATGGCAAGGAAACATATGTGGGGTGAGGTTTATGAGCCTCTAGTCGATGATAAATGGCCACACAACCCCCATTTTTTATGAAAATAGCCATGAGCGACCTTGAAAATAGCCATGAGCGACCATTTTCAATAATATTAGAGGCTAAGACCTACGGATTTTTGACCAAGAAATGGTCTCCACCAGAAATCCAAGAATGTGATCTATGGCAAGGAAACATATGTGGGGTGAGGTGTATGAGCCTCTGGTCGATGATCAATGGCCACACAACCCCCATTTTTGTCGAAAATAGCCATGAATGACCATTTACAATAATACCGAAGGCTAACACCTACGGATTTTTGACCAAGAAATGGTCTCCACCAGAAATCCAAGAATGTGATCTATGGCAAGGAAACATATGTGGGGTGAGGTGTATGAGCGTCTGGTCGATGATCAATGGCCACACAACCCCCATTTTTGTCGAAAATAGCCATGAACGACCATTTTCAATAATACCGAAGGCTAACACCTACGGAATTTTGACCAAGAAATGGTCTCCACCAGAAATCCAAGAATGTGATCTATGGCAAGGAAACATATGTGGGGTGAGGTGTATGAGCCTCTGGTCGACGATCAATGGCCACACAACCCCCATTTTTTATGAAAATAGCCATGAGCGACCTTGAAAATAGCCATGAGCGACCATTTTCAATAATACTAGAGGCTAACACCTACGGATTTTAGACCAAGAAATGGTCTCCACCAGAAATCCAAGAATGTGATCTATGGCAAGGAAACATATGTGGGGTGAGGTGTATGAGCGTCTGGTCGATGATCAATGGCCACACAACCCCCATTTTTGTCGAAAATAGCCATGAACGACCATTTTCAATAATACCGAAGGCTAACACCTACGGATTTTTGACCAAGAAATGGTCTCCACCAGAAATCCAAGAATGTGATCTATGGCAAGGAAACATATGTGGGTGAGGTGTATGAGCCTCTGGTCGATGATCAATGGCCACACAACCCCCATTTTTGTCGAAAATAGCCATGAACGACCATTTTCAATAATATCGAAGGCTAACACCTACGGATTTTTGACCAAGAAATGGTCTCCACCAGAAATCCAAGAATGTGATCTACGACAAGGAAACATATGTGGGGTGAGGTGTATGAGCCTCTGGTCGACGATCAATGGCCACACAACCCCCATTTTACCGAAAATAGCCATGAATGACCATTTTCAATAATATCGAAGGCTAACACCTACGGATTTTTGACCAAGAAATGGTCTCCACCAGAAATCCAAGAATGTGATCTATGACAAGGCAACATATGTGGGGTGAGGTGTATGAGCCTCTGGTCGACGATCAATGGCCACACAACCCCCATTTTGCCGAAAATAGCCATGAATGACCATTTTCAATAATACCGAAGGCTAACACGTACGAGTTTTTAACCAAGAAATGGTTTCCACCAGAAATCCAAGAATGTAATCTATGGCAAGGAAACATATGTGGGGTGAGGTTTATGAGCCTCTAGTCGATGATAAATGGCCACACAACCCCCATTTTTTATGAAAATAGCCATGAGCGACCTTGAAAATAGCCATGAGCGACCATTTTCAATAATACTAGAGGCTAACACCTACGGATTTTAGACCAAGAAATGGTCTCCACCAGAAATCCAAGAATGTGATCTATGGCAAGGAAACATATGTGGGGTGAGGTGTATGAGCGTCTGGTCGATGATCAATGGCCACACAACCCCCATTTTTGTCGAAAATAGCCATGAACGACCATTTTCAATAATACCGAAGGCTAACACCTACGGATTTTTGACCAAGAAATGGTCTCCACCAGAAATCCAAGAATGTGATCTATGGCAAGGAAACATATGTGGGGTGAGGTGTATGAGCCTCTAGTCGATGATCAATGGCCACACAACCCCCATTTTTGTCGAAAATAGCCATGAACTGACCATTTTCAATAATACCGAAGGCTAACACCGTACGGATTTTTAACCAAGAAATGGTCTCCACCAGAAATCCAAGAATGTGATCTATGGCAAGGAAACATATGTGGGGTGAGGTGTATGAGCCTCTGGTCGACGATCAATGGCCACACAACCCCCATTTTGCCGAAAATAGCCATGAATGACCATTTTCAATAATATCGAAGGCTAACACCTACGGATTTTTGACCAAGAAATGGTCTCCACCAGAAATCCAAGAATGTGATCTACGACAAGGAAACATATGTGGGGTGAGGTGTATGAGCCTCTGGTCGACGATCAATGGCCACACAACCCCCATTTTGCCGAAAATAGCCATGAATGACCATTTTCAATAATACCGAAGGCTAACACGTACGAGTTTTTAACCAAGAAATGGTTTCCACCAGAAATCCAAGAATGTAATCTATGGCAATGAAACATATGTGGGGTGAGGTTTATGAGCCTCTAGTCGATGATAAATGGCCACACAACCCCCATTTTTTATGAAAATAGCCATGAGCGACCTTGAAAATAGCCATGAGCGACCATTTTCAATAATACTAGAGGCTAACACCTACGGATTTTAGACCAAGAAATGGTCTCCACCAGAAATCCAACAATGTGATCTATGGCAAGGAAACATATGTGGGGTGAGGTGTATGAGCCTCTGGTCGATGATCAATGGCCACACAACCCCCATTTTTGTCGAAAATAGCCATGAATGACCATTTTCAATAATACCGAAGGCTAACACCTACGGATTTTTGACCAAGAAATGGTCTCCACCAGAAATCCAAGAATGTGATCTATGGCAAGGAAACATATGTGGGGTGAGGTGTATGAGCCTCTGGTCGATGATCAATGGCCACACAACCCCCATTTTTGTCGAAAATAGCCATGAATGACCATTTTCAATAATACCGAAGGCTAACACGTACGGATTTTTGACCAAGAAATGGTCTCCACCAGAAATCCAAGAATGTGATCTATGGCAAGGAAACATATGTGGGGTGAGGTGTATGAGCGTCTGGTCGATGATCAATGGCCACACAACCCCCATTTTTGTCCGAAAATAGCCATGAACGACCATTTTCAATAATACCGAAGGCTAACACCTACGGATTTTTGACCAAGAAATGGTCTCCACCAGAAATCCAAGAATGTGATCTATGGCAAGGAAACATATGTGGGGTGAGGTGTATGAGCCTCTGGTCGACTGATCAATGGCCACACAACCCCCATTTTTTATGAAAATAGCCATGAGCGACCTTGAAAATAGCCATGAGCGACCATTTTCAATAATACTAGAGGCTAACACCTACGGATTTTAGACCAAGAAATGGTCTCCACCAGAAATCCAAGAATGTGATCTATGGCAAGGAAACATATGTGGGGTGAGGTGTATGAGCGTCTGGTCGATGATCAATGGCCACACAACCCCCATTTTTGTCGAAAATAGCCATGAACGACCATTTTCAATAATACCGAAGGCTAACACCTACGGATTTTTGACCAAGAAATGGTCTCCACCAGAAATCCAAGAATGTGATCTATGGCAAGGAAACATATGTGGGGTGAGGTGTATGAGCCTCTGGTCGATGATCAATGGCCACACAACCCCCATTTTTGTCGAAAATAGCCATGAACGACCATTTTCAATAATATCGAAGGCTAACACCTACGGATTTTT
>JAOPSE010002956.1:0-66855 GCA_029449295.1 Zea luxurians
GGAGTTCATATGATGAGATAAAGATAATCAGTTGATGGAGTAGCAAAGTGTTGATTGCTTCTGCCCAAAAGGTGTCTTGTACTCATCAAGCATGTCCAGTAGAGTTCTATTCTTCCTCTCCACTACACCATTTTGTTGAGGTGTGTAGGGAGAAGAGAACTCATGCTTAACGCCCTCTTCCTCAAGAAACCTTCAATTTGTGAATTCTTGAACTCTGTCCCATTGTCGCTTCTTATCTTTTTGATCCTCATCCGAACTTGTTTTGAACCCGTCTCAAGAATCCCTTTAGTGTATCTTGGGTTTGTGTTTTTTCTGCAAAAAGAACACCCAAGTGAAGCGAGAATAATCATCCCACAATAACTAGACAGTACTTACTCCCCGATGCTTATGTAAGCTATCATGCCGAATAGATCCATGTGGAGTAGCTCGAGTGGCCTGTCAGTCGTCATGATGTTCTTGTGTGGATGATGAGCTCCAACCTGCTTTCCTGTTTGGCATGCGCTACAAACCCTGTCTTTCTCAAAATGAACATTTGTTAGTCCTAAAATGTGCTCTCCCTTTAGAAGCCTATGAAGATTCTTTATTCCAACATGGGCAAGTCGGCGATGCCAGAGCCAACCCATGTTAGTCTTAGCAATTAAGCAAGTGTCTAGTTCAACTTGATTAAAATCAACTAAGTATAGCTGACCCTCTAGCACTCCCTTAAAATCTATTGAATCATCACTTCTTCTAAAGACAGTAACACCTATATAAGAAAAGACAGTTGTAGCCCATTTTACATAATTGAGAAATAGAAAGCAAATTGTAATCTAAAGAATCTACAAGAAAAACATTGGAAATAGAATGGTCAGGTGATATAGCTATTTTACCAAATCCTTTGACCAAACCTTGATTTCCATCCCCAAATGTGATAGCTCGTTGGGGATCTTCATTTTTCTCATAGGAGGAGAACATTCTCTTCTCCCTTGTCATGGTTTGTGCACCCGCTATCGATTATCCAACTTGAACCACCAGATGCATAAACCTACAAAACAATTTTAGGCCTTGTTCTTAGGTACCCAAACAGTCTTGGGTCCTTTGACGTTAGAAACAAGCACCTTGGGTACCCAAACACAAGTCTTGGAGCTCTTGTGTTTTCCCCCAACATATTTGGCAACTACTTTGCCTGATTTGTTAGTTAAAACATAAGATGCATCAAAAGTCTTAAATGAAACATTATGCTCATTTGATGCAGCATGAATTTTCTTTCTAGTCATTTTAACATGTGTGGTGTGCCTAGAGCTAGAAGCCTCATTTTGTACATAAATGCATGGTGAGAACTATTATAAGGTTTCCTATCATGAATCTTCCTAATTTTGTGCTTAGGATAGTTAGCAGGATACAAAATATAGCCCTCATTATCCTAAACCATGGGAGCCTTACCCTTAAAAAATTAGATAATCTTTTAGGGGCATTAAGTTTGACATTGCTTCCCTGTTGGAAACCCATGTCATCCTTAATGCTAGGGCGTCTCCCATTATAGAGCATACTATGAGCAAATTTAAATTTTTCATTTTCGAGCTCATGCTCGGCTATTTTAGCACTTAATTAAGCTATGTGATCATTTTGTTGTTTAATCATGGTAAGGTGATCATCTATAGCTTCAACATTAATATCTCTACATCTAGTGCAAATAGTCACATGATCAACAATAGATGTAGATGGTTTGCATGCATTTAATTCCTCAATCTTAGCAATTAATTTAATATTCTCATCTCTAAGACAGGAAATAGAATCATTGCAAACATTCAATTTTTTAACCTTAGAATTTAAGCTAGCATTTTCATTTCTAAGGCTAGAAATTGAATCATGACAATGCTAAGCTCCTTAGTTAAGTTCTCACATTTTTCTACTTTCTGAGCATAAGCATTTTTCAATTTAACAAATTTTTTGTTCTCTTTAATTAGGAAGTCCTCTTAGCTATCCAAGAGTTCATCCTTCTCATTAATTGTTCAATTAATTCAATTTTTTTTCTTTTGGTCCATGCTAAGGTTGGCAAAGAGAGACATTAAATTATCTTCACTATCACTAGAGCTACCCTCATCACTAGATGTTGTATATTTGGGGGTGGCTCTAGTGTGTACCTTCTTTTTCTTGCCATCCTTAGCCATGAGACACTTGTGGCCGACATTGGGGAAGAGGAGGCCCTTGTTGACTGCGATGTTGGCGGCGTCCTCGTCGGAGGAGTCGGTGGAGCTTTCGTCGGAGTCTCATTCCCGACATATGTGGGCATCGCCGCCCTTCTTCTTGTAGTATCTCTTCTTCTCCATCTTCTTCCCTTTTTTGTCGTCATCCCTGTCACTTTCACTAGAAATAGGACATTTAGCAATAAAGTGACCGAACTTACCACACTGGTAGCACACCTTCTTGGACAGGACTTGTAATCTTTCCCCCTCCTTTGTTTGAGGATTTGGCAAAAGCTCTTGATGATGAGCGCCATCTCCTCGTTGTCGAGCTTGGAGGCGTCGATTGGAAGCCTACTTGATGTAGACTCCTCCTTCTTCTCTTCCATTGCTTTGAATGCAAACGGGTTGCTTGGGTGTAGAGGTGGTGCCTTGCTCCAAGTTGACAATATGTTTGGAGTCTTTGATCATAAGTTCAAAGCTCACAAACTTGCCAATTACTTCCTCGGGAGACATTTATTTATATCTAGGGTCTCCATGGATTAGTTGCACATGAGTGGGATTATGAAAAACAAGTGATCTAAGAATAACTTGACCATTTCGTGTAATCCCACTTGGTGCTCCTGAGGTTGCGGACTTGGTTGACCATCGTCTTGAGCCGGTTGTACATGACTTGTGTCTCTTCCCCTTTGTTGAGGACGAATTGACCGAGCTCCCCCTCGATCGTCTCACGCTTGGTGATCTTGGTCACCTTGTCCCCTTCGTGCATGGACTTGACGACGTCCCAAATGCGACGGGTCTCGACACAAGCAGGCGAGGAGTATAGACATGCCTTGGGAGTTAAAGTGTCTAATTTGGGCGGCCTCGTCCGAGTCATAGTCCTTGCCCCCCACCTGTGGTACCTGTGCTCCAAATTCAACTATGTCCCATATGCTTTTGGAGTGAGGTTAGATGATGCCTCATTTTATCACTCCACATACAATAATCTTCACCATAAAAATATGGTGGTTTGCCTAGGGGTACGGAAAGTAAAGAGAGCGTGCTTTGAAATACGGGGAGAGCGTAGGGGCATCTTACTATACTTCTTGCGCTCATGGCGCTTAGAAGTGGTGGATGACTCGGAGCTTGATGTGGAGGGTGATGAAGAGTCGGTCTCGCAGTAGACCACCTTCTTCATCTTCTTCTTATCACTTCTCTGATGTGACTTGATGGAGGAAGAGGATTCCTCCTTGTTCTTGTTGCTGGACTCCCTTGAGAGAGTCCTCCCCAAGCTTGCGGGCTTATCGCCGGTCATGATCTCCCTCTTGGCGTGATCTCTAGACATCACTTCGAGTTGGTTAGACTCTTAATGAAGCACTGGCTCTAATTCCAATTGAAAGTCGCCTTGCATTACCAAACGAAGGCCAGAGAGACGGGCTACATGAAAATTTTGGTTGTTATAACTTCGCGTATCGCAAGGATACGAAGGCTTCGGTCCTCAGCTATCGCACCAAGTGGCCAACCGTCTGGAAGAGTGAGTGGTTTTATATCGAAGCCAATGAGAAGAAAGAGGGAAATCGATGACGATGGTGATGAGCCCGCTGTCTTTAAGCTTCGGGATGACCAGACCTTTGTGCATCATGAAGCCAGGTTAGCATGTCAGCTGGCCGTAGCAGAATTCAGAGTGATGGCTGAACAAATCAGCACTAGGGATTTAGTGCAAGAATACCTGGCCAACAAGATATCTCCAACGTTAAGTGACTGGAGCATGCCAAACCTAAAGGGAACAAAGAAGAAGAATGAACTTCTTCGATTGCCTTATCGCTTTAAGTTTGAGAAATAGTTCAAAGAGCCGTGCCAAGAATGGCTGGAGATGATTGAGACTATGTGCAATGAAATTTTGGGCAATTATACAAAAAAGAAGATCAATTAATGGCTGTAGCCTTCGGCACCCGAACAAAACGAAGGTTGAATCGGGTAATGGACGCTTTAAATTTTGAATACCCTGATTATGAGCATCTCAGCAAGGGTGCCAAAGGGACAAAGAGGAAAAGGGTTGTCAGTGTTCTGAGCAGGCAGGCTGCTAGAATGGTGTAAGAGAACAAAAAAAACTCTGAAGAAGAGAAAATCCAGTCCAGAGCCGAAGGCGGCGACTTCAAAGAAGAGAAGAGCTGCAACTCCAGAGCCGAAGGTGGCTGAGATGGAAGAGGAAACTCCTTCAACGCCTTCTGCTGCCGAAGTAGAAGAAATTTTAAAGGTAATGATTGAATCCTTACCTATCAAGCTGCTAAGTCCTCTAGGCCGCAATTAACGAAGCTTTTACAGAAGAAGGACGAGCCTTCGGCAGCAAAAAAGGTGGATAGGCCTAAAAAGCGAAGAATTATCACTGTTATGCAAGCCATTGAGGAAACGCCACCGCTGGCCTCAGCATCAAAGATGACACCAACTGCTGAAGCAGACACTCTGCCAAAGCTGCGGCCGCCGAAGCTACCAATCTTGAGAGTACGTTATCTGTGATTGATAAAGTGCTCTTGGATATGTCCGCAAAGGAGACTGCTGCAGCTATAGAAGAATTAATGGCCGCAGTACCTGAGAAAGGGAAGGGAATTACCGAAGATACTTCGAAAGGAAAAAGCTTCATCCTTCAAAATCTAGTTGGTCAAGAATTATCCGAGACTGAGAAGGAGCTGCAGGAGTATGCTATATCCTATGGCTACCAACCAGAAGCCATGCTCTTTGGTGGAATCAATGAAGAAGCCTTAGGATGCATTCGAGACCACACTGGGGCAAAGATTATCAGCACTCTGTTGAAGAGTGTTGGTTTTCCAAAGCTTCAAGCTGACATTAGCAGCTACAGACGACAACATAGTCGACAGCTTATTCTATTCCAATTTTAAGGTAAAGTTTTTTCCTCAGCTTTTTAATCTTTTGTGATGAAGCAAAGATTTTTATGAAGGCTATTTTGTACAGAGTATGCTGCTAAGCAAAGCACTGAGAATGCAGCAAGACCTCGAAGATAAAAAGAATGAGATTATAATCGAGGGCTTGGAAAAGAAAAATCAAAGATCATGAAGCTTCTCTAGAAAAGAAAAGACTTCCTTCTTTAGACAATGGAGGGTTCATTGGCAGAAGACCAAGCCAAAGTTGCTAGATTAAACGATGAACTCCTCCGAAAATCAAAAAACTTCGAACAAGAAAGGAAAAGTTTTGATGCAAGGCTTCAAGCCGAAGTCGAGAAAGACTCAAATCTGCAAGGATCCCTAAGAGCTTCGGAATGTTTGCTTAAACTTCGGCAACCGCTGCGTGCAATGGCTACGACAGGTCTTCATCTCAGTGGGAGCCAATTCTGAAAAATTTGAACCTTAGGTTGAAGACCTGCCAAGCACCTTCGAAACATTGAAAGCGAAGTTGAGGTACTTGACGAAGTAATAGCTAGGCATGGTGACTTCTGTGCCCTGCTGGCTTCTCGCCGCACAGATGTAGCTTTTATGAAGGCTGGTTGTACGCACGGAAAAATAGTAAACAGACCGAACTTCAGTCTATCTCCAGCGGACATAGTTGACATCCCCAACCTAGCCCGAAGTATGGGAATAGATTTATAACACAAATTTAGACGAAGGGTGGACGGAATTTAGCTCGTGACGAGGCACGAAGTCATCTTAAGCCGGTATACAACTTGTACCTGTTGCTTTCCTTCTCTTGTAATTACTTTTTACCTTATACTGCTTTGTTGTGTACAGGATGACGATGCCGAAGATCAGTAGTCCGAAGCTTATTTCGAAGGTTGCTGAAGCTGCTGCACAAAGCATAGAAACATTTGAATTATCTTTGTAGAAGACATTGTAATTATGAATCAAATTATTACTTTGTATATTTGTCCATACCTTGTAATATATTTTTACCTTTTCATCCGTGTATGAATTGCTTTGTAGTGGACGAAACCTGTCTTTTGAGCCGAAGGCAAAAAACACCTTCCCTTCTTTTCGTACACAACAAAGTGTACCCATGCTTCTTCATGCTCATCGAAGCATTGTTATCAAAGCTGAAGTAATTCCTGTTTTGTGCTTAATGTTATGATGATGATGAACCTATGAATGTCTACATGAATGTTTATGAATGCAATGAATGATGTAATGTAACGTGCAAATGAATGTCCAAACACACACGAAGCCACACCCAGACTCTACATCCCCTTAGGAACGTCTTTTGAGTCTTAAGCTCTGCATCCCCTTAGGAACGTCTTTTGAGCTTCTTCACCTTCTATTTCAGTGGTATAAGTTCTACATCCCCTTAGGAACGACTTTTAAACTTCTTCGCCTTCTATTTCAGCGGTATAAGTTCTGCATCCCCTTAGGAACGTCTTTTGAACTTCTTCACCTTCTATTTCGGTGGTATTTGGCTCTGCATTCCCTTTGGAACAACTTTTGAGCAGAAAACTTACACTGCGCTCCCTTAGGAACGACTTTTTGTAGCTTCGTAGTGCTCTGCAACCCCTTGGGGACGACTTTTGAGCTTCTCCCTGTTTTTCCTCTTTTTTTCTTTGCACTCGATGGTGCATGCCTAAATTTTACATTTTACATCTTTTTGGGGGATTTGGCTCTCGTGGAGCCAAATAAGAATAGAAAAATTACAAGCTATGGCCCTATTAAAAACCTTTTCCCCCTTTTGAAAGGAAAAGGGTGCCATAGAAAAAATGAAAAAAGATTACATCAAATTCACATAATATCGCCGAAGCTCATCCACATTCCAAGATCTGGGTATGTCGTTGTCGTCCATATCCTTCAATCTGTAAGAACCAGGTCTTGACGATGATACAACAAGAAAAGGACCTTCCACTTCAGTTGTAATTTTCCCACTATGTCTGGGTTGACCACTCTCCGAAGCACCAGATGTCCTGGCTTGATATTTTTCAATCGAACTTTTCTGTCACACCATTTTATTGTCTCGGCCTGCTTTTTATTGATGTGCTCTAGCCTGAAGTCTGGTCCCTTCTATAGTATCTTTTGTTACTTGACAATCAGCTTTGTCTTCTGCTGAAGCTATTGTTCTTATTGACCCTGCCTTTGCTTCTTCCGGAGTTATTGCTTCATCACCAAATAAGAGCTTGAAGGGTGTAAATCCTGTTGACCTTGACATAGTTGTGTTATGACTCCACACAACTTTAATCAACTCATCTAGCCACTTCCCTCTAGGTTGATTGAAGATTAGCTTCATTATTCCTGTCATTATAATGCCATTTGCTCTTTTACCATTCTGTTTGATTTGGGTGCCTTACTGATGCAAAATGAATCTTCGTGCCAATTTGGTCACAGAAATCTTTAAATGTTTCGGCATCAAACTGTGTTCCATTGTCCACAGTTATGGCCTTCGGCACGCCGAAGCGACAAACAATATTCTGTAAGAAGAATTTTGGACTGTGGCCGAAGTTATTGTAGCCAACGGCTTTGCTTCAATCCACTTAGAAAAATATTCTTCAGCTACAACAACATACTTCAAATTACCCTATGCCGGTGGAAGTGGACCTAACAAATCTAGGCCCCATCTTTGTAATGGCCAAGTAGGCTGTATCAGCTGCGTGAGAGACGAAGGTTGCTTCTGATCTCTTGCACATTTTTGACAATTCTCATACTTTGAACTAGCTCTGCTGCATCCGAAGCTGCCTTCGTCCAATAAAATCCTTGTCTAAAACTTCTCCCAGCAAGGGCCTTGACCCAATATGAGATCCACATAGACCTGCATGTATCTCATTCATTAATTCTATACCTTCGGTTCCGGATAAACACTTGAGGAGTGGAGAACAAAACTCCATGTTTATATAATTCCCCTTCTATTATCACATACGGTCTTGTCCTTGCTTCCATTCTCTTATTATAAGCTTCGTCATTCGAAAGACAATTACCTTGGAGGAAAGACATAATTTTAGTCCTCCAATCTTCACTATGTACAGGAGATATTGTAAGCACTGCTCTCTCCATGAGTTCAATCGAAGGTGCTTTTATTGTCTCAAAAAATACTTCCGAAGGTAGAGGAAGCCCCTATGCCGCTGTCTTGGCTAACAGATCAGCATGCTCATTTTCCCCTATTATATTCTTAACAGAAAATCCTTCGAAAGAAGCTTGGAGCCTTCAAACTGTGTCCAAATATTTTTCAAGCTTCGGATCTCTTGCCTTGCTACTTTTGTTGACATGACCAGAATTGACTTGAGAGTCAGTTTTAAGGATTGCCCTTCTTATTCCCATTGCCTTTAACCTCCGAAGCCCCTAAAAGAAGAGCTTCATATTCAGCAATATTATTTGTACAACTGAAGTCAAGCCTTGCTGCATAACATGTTCTAACTTTAGAAGGCGCGACTAGGACAGCCGCCGCTCCTGCACTGAAGGTTCCCCAGGATCCATCGCAGAACACTGTCCAAGCTTCGGCGTCTTATTTGTTTCTTCTTCCTGAGCCCCTGACATCCAATCAACAATGAAGTCTGCTAACGCCTGGGATTGAATTGAGAATCTATGTACATAGTCAATACTGAATTCATTAAGCTCCACAGCCCATTTCTAATCCTTCCAGTAGCTTCTCTGTTCCTCATTATGTCCTTCAGAGGCTGTGATGAAGGAACAATTGTGATATGCTTGAAAATAAAGCCGAAGCTTCCTGGAGGCCATTAACACAGCATACAACACCTTCTCCAATTCTGTATAGTTTTTCTTGATAAACTTAGAACTTCGGAGACGAAGTATACTGGGGCCTGCTTTTTGATTTGGCCATCTAGCTTCTCCTGCACAAGGGCCGCAGTAACTGCAGAGTGAGAAGTGCAACATACAGGAGTAATGGAGCCCCTAGCGAAGGTGGAGTTAGAGTTGTCAGATCTATCAAGTATTGCTTTAATTCTTCAAAAGCCTTTTGCTGAGCCGGACCCCACTGAAAAACTTCGGCTGACTTTAGAATTTCAAAGAATGGTAAATTCCTCTCTGTTGATCTTGATATGAACCTATTCAATGACGCAAGCCTTCCTGCCAATCGTTGAGCCCCGTTTTTTGAATTTGGTGGCTCCATCCAAAGGATAGCTTCAATCTTGCTCGGGTTGGCTTCAATTCCCTTTGTTGATACCAAACAGCCAAGGAACTTGCCCTTCTTCACTCCAAAAACACACTTTTCTGGATTTAATTTCAGGCCAGCTTGCTTGAAATTGGCAAATGTCTCTTACAAATCAGCAATGTGATTTTCTTGCTTCGTGCTTTTGACTATGATATCATCAACATAGGTCAGTACATTCCTGCCTATTTGAGAGTGAAGAACCTTGGCTGTCATTCTGCTGAAGCTTCCTCCAGCATTCTTGAGCCCCTCAGGCATCCGAAGATAGCAATAGGTGCCACTGGGAGTTATGAAGCTAGTCTTCAGCTCATCTTCCTTCTTCATCCAAATTTGATGATAGCCTGAGTAACAATCTAGTAGACTCATGAGCTCTGAAGAAGCTGCTGCATCTACAAGAGAGTCTATTCTTGGTAATGGGAACTTGTCCTTTAGGCAGGCCTTGCTGAGATCTGTGAAATCAATGCACATTCTCCATTACCATTGGCCTTCTTCACCATAACAGTGTTGGCTAGTCATTCTGGGTATTTCACCTCTCTGATGACACACGGCACTAAGAAGTCTCTTCACTTCATTCCGAGCACCTTCAGCTTTGTCTTCAGACATCTTCTGAAGCCTTTGTTTTCTTAGCCTGAAAGATGGATCCACATTGAGTGAATTTCAATAACATCTCTGTTAACACCACAGAGATCATTGGCCGACCAAGCAAAGACATCTTTGTTGTTGAATAAAAATCTTAGCAAAGTCTTCTCTTGGTCATCAGATAGCTGAGACCTAGCAGTACCCTTTGTTTTGCTATATCTTCATATAGAAGCATAGGCTTCGGCAACCTTTTCTCTTTTGTATTTATATTGCTGACAAGCTTCAGCTCCATCTACGTTATGGATTGCCTTTGAATCTATCCAGTTTCCTTCAGCTCTTCTGGCAGTTTCTTGACTCCCATGGACAGCAATGGGCCCTTGTTCCGAAGGTATTTTCATGCATAAATTTGCTAGATGAAGTATTGCTTCAAAGGCATTAAGTGTCCCTCGACCAATGATTGCATTATAGGGGTACTCCATGTCGACAATGTCAAAGACAACTTGTTCAGTCCTTGTGTTGTGGACGTAGCCGAAGGTAACTGACATTGTGATTTTACCAAGTGCAACAATCTGCCTTCCTCCAAAGCCACAAAGAGGGTATGTAGCATCATGAATCTTGCCCTCTGGCTCTTGCATCTGTCTGAAGGCCTTAGCAATATGATATCCGCTGCACTGCTTGTGTCAACCAGAACATTATGGACCAGAAATCCCTTGATGACACAAGATATGACCATAGCATCATTGTGAGGGTAATCTTTGAGCTGGAGGTCCTCCTGGGAGAAGGTGATTGAAATGTGGGACTACTTGGACTTGATGAAGGGTCCCTGCACCCCAACATGCTGCACCCTTCTCTGTGCTTCCTTCTTCTGCTTCTTGTTAGCTGGCTCTGAACTTGAACCGCCTGTTATTGGGAGCACCAGCTTCGTAACCGAAGGTGCCGCAGCTTGGTCGTTGAACGAAGCCATCGTCTCAACAGTGGAAGTGAGTTCACCGGAGGTGGGCGCCAATGTTGGGGACTTGTTCTCAAATGCTATGAGTTAAGAACAAGGCAACACCAAATGTTAATGGTTAGAGGACCTTCATCCTTCGAAGCATTATTTCCCTTAGGATATAATGATCTTCAGACGAAGGTTATGAAAGAAGTACCTTCATCAACTCAATGTAAAATAATGGAAATATAAGCATATGAAACATGAGAAACATTATGAACAATCATATGACATTCTTTATATTTCTTTATTATCATATCATGAATGAATGAACAATATTGAATTACATTTATACCTTCGGCTTGATAGAAGATGAAAATCCAAGCGGGATGTGTGAGTGAATACAAGTCAGCGTACTGTTCACCTATTTATAGGCACGGGACGCAGCTCGGTCAAAATTACATTTATATCCTTGATACTAGTTACAATCATGACACAAATTATCATGGACTGATCGGTCTTTTCCTCTTTAAGTCGGTGCAACCCTTCGTCTCAAGGCATGTCACTATGTCGAAGCTCCCTAGATCATAGCTTCGGCGTGTACCTTCGCACTGTGTTTGCTTATATGCTGATCCTTCGAAGGTGTCTGCTTAGACCTTTGGCGACGAAGCAGGCCTCAATAGTGGTCAAGGCCACAACATGCCATCAACGAGCTTCTGCACAGTATTTTCCACCTGCTTAGCACCTCGGTCCTCGGTTGCTTGCTCCTCTACACACAACAATACAAACAAACATGGTACAGGAGAAATTAACATCACATCAAACATCAGAACATAATGCATGATAATATTCTACGCATCGTAATGAGATCGTAGGTTCGAGAATCACTAAGTTTGGAGTTACGGTTAAAGAGTTATGACTTTCCAAAGCTTTAGATGCTAGACATAGAACAAATTAAGTGCATAATTTTAATCTAGGTTTCATAACAAAACATAGTTACCAATGATATACAATATTATTATGAATTTAATGCAACTAGAATGGATCAAAAAGTAGTTAAAATGAAATAATTATGAATTAAACAAGGTTCTAGAATTATTCCTATACTATAAATAATTTTCTATACTATTTTATTCAATTTATCTGTTCTCTGGGTCGCGCGCATTATTACAAGAAATTTCCGGGTTCAATTCGTAAATCTCAGGGTTCAAAATGAAATACTTCTTAACTAGGATGGATGGCAGGTTAGTTATCCTATTTGCCGAGGTCTCTTATGTAAAAAGTGCACGGTGGAGGGGTATTATTAGATCTCGGTCGTCCGATCTAAAGGAGATGACACGGATTAAATCTGGCTTCATCCGAACGGTACGCGATACCGCGCGTTGGATCGAAAATCAACGGCGTGGATTAAAGCCTAGTCATAACAAACCGGTACATAGCCAGATCCGTCCGATCTCCTATCCATGGTAGAGATTTAATGAAGTACCCTTGCTCTCCGAGCCACCCAATTACTATCTAACAAACCAGATCAACCACGTGAAGGGATGCTTCTAGATCAAATCCCATCCGCCAGATGTGGATCAAATGGTTTGTTACCCCTCTTCATCATCTGAACCGACTCACGGCGGCATGGCGCGTCGTGCGACGGCAGGGTCACCGGAGATGACGAATCCGGCATTCCCGAGTGCTATACTTCAATTCACAAGGCTCTCATGAAACCTATAACTTTCCAAACCTATTGCCCCACCATTTGTCACTGATATCCCAACAGGCCTCGGACCACGACATGCTATGCAGGTAACACACGCAACCCAGGGGAGACCACCAAACCCAAGAGCAATGGGTGCTATGCGACCAGACAAAACGAGGAAACTAATGGGAGAGTTCTCTTACCGAGGCACGAAGCGGAGATCCCCTGGTTGGGATGAGTGAGCAGATATCTCAATCACGTGGCGTCGGTGAGAAATTCCATTGCATCGCAGACTACTTCGTGCACGCGGGTGCTTCGGTTGGTTCCTAGCGTGTCTAAAATGTTCCTTGGTCCGTGAATAAGGCCTCAGCGATGGCAGCCAGGTGACTCCAACGACAATTGTCCCTGGAAGTGGATCGATCTCCGAATCCGCCCGCGACTGAGAGGGCTCATGGCGGCAAAACCTTGAGGGTGGTTGGACTAGGAGATGCATGGCAGACCCTAGGGGCCTCGAATTTTCCCAGGGCGCGAAAGACTCTGACCCCAGCTCCCCGACCGCTCTGTGCAGAGCTGTTGCAACCGGCTGATCGGATGAGGAGGACGAGTCTGATAGGGGGCCCGCACACAAGTGACCAAGAAATGGAAACGGTGCAGGACTGCGTGGGGTCGAGTAGCTCAAATGGTGGGCCCCAAAGGTAAGCGACCGGACCAAAGATTGGGTGTGCACGGGGAAAATAGTGATGGGGCCGAGTGTCGGCGTGCAGGTCCAGCCAGGCCGATGTGGGGAGGATATGGGCCTGACTTGAGTTTGGGCCCCACACATATGATGAGTCATGATACAGAAAGCAATTTCAAATCTTTATTATATAATAGAGGTTTTGTACAAAATAGCTAAATAAATAAACCATATGACAAGGAGACAATGGACTAGACCTCTCACGAACTCATCGCGGCATCCTTCATGCTATTCCAGCGGTACCTGTTCCTGACCTGGGTGTGAGTACAACAAGAGTGAGCTCACATACGTTCATCGCTCAACAAGTTGTGGGGAATAATATGCATGAGCTCACTTATGGTGGCAGCTCATGTGAAGTGTAAGGTTGACCAAAGAGAATGGCTAAGGTTAACCTTTGCTTTTATTAAATTTGTCAAAGTTTTATTAGCAGTTACTAAGTATAAGTGCATACCAACCCAATTAAATAAGAGATCATAATTAATAATAAATCCCACAGTGTGATGCAAATGACAGATTAAGTTTAGTTCCATAAGTTACTCATGTGAGGTTCCAAGCCGCTCTTGACCGTGAGGACGACTGATATACCAGTTTACACTCTATAGAGATTGCACATCTTTACCCACAAGCCGTGTTACCCATTTGTCAAGGGGTATCGAGTCCCATTCATCTCTACCGAGGAGACGAGGCAGGGTAGAATTACGAGGCCTTTACAAAGTTCCACTAGCTTCAAAATACCTACTACAGTTACTTGAGAAAGGCAATATAGGAATCCTCGTCCGAAAAGTCGTCGCAATATGATTGACCCCAGAACCTCCATATGCTGGCTGCTCCTCATACCGCCCTTGCCCCTTTTGAGTAAGGTAGACCACCACTAGCTTTCCTATTTAGTCAGCCAAGGGCATCCCACAGCACCCTTGTGGTAGCACTATTTCCTAGGTGGTCACTCCATGTGCCAATTAACCAAAATGATCTTATCATGAACACTAAATAATCCATTGGCAGAAATGAGCATGATCATGATTCATATGTATCATAACACCTAAAAACATAGAGCAATAGCAAAAGCTACCCAGCAATTCATTGGTATGCAAGGTATAGGGTAGAGAAAACTAGGGTAACCTATTAGGTTCTATCAAATTAACCTGAGCATGTCAAAGTGATTAACATGAACATTATTAGAAAAATAAAAGTGATCAAGGGCACAACTTGCCTTATACTGCGATAACATGTTCTCTAGATGCTGACCCAAAAGTTGGGCTCTCGATTCCTCGTCACCTTGCCTCTACTAGAAATAATTTCAATACACACAATAACACAACTTAATTAGGTGAACATTGCCCTGCATAAAGCACCTTTTGGAGGGCCATCACTTCGTTTTACTTAGCCTATTGTGCGGGAGCCGAAGGTATGCTTGTACACTCATTTATCAGGAGAAATGGAATAAAATGCTAAAGCAAGATGAGTTGAATATGAAGTTCCACTTTGTCACTTTCATGTTGTTTCATTTTGTTTCTCTGAAAACCTTCGTCACTTGTTCTAACGCTTCAAATAAGTTAAATCAATAGTACGAAGGTCTTTACATCTAACTTGTGTTGCCTTGATTTTTGATACCTTTAGGGGAATTGGAATCAAGTACCAACACTTATAGTTATTGTTGGAAACATGATTTCAATCCTCTGAAGGCGTTGAGAATCAAGGCAACACAAGTTAGGAATAGAGACCTTCGTCCTCGGTTTAACACTTCTTTAAAGTGTTAATACGAAGGCGAATGTGTTTGGACATGAATGTTAATAGAAATGATGTGTAATGTAATAAGATAGTACAATTATATATGACAACTTATCTTTTGTGTTAGCATTTTTATGTCTCTCATTAAACTAGATGAATTTTCAAGCATACCTTCGGCTCCTTGATAGAGGAAGGTACGAAGATTCATCGTAGGCTAAGAGGCACAAAGCTATGGCCCATGGAAAAGGTACTTTATGTTGGAGATGAACCAACTTTGTGCAAAATTACAATGGCGCCCATGAGGCATTATACTCATTGTTTACAAACGTAGTAGGGATATTACTGCCATTTCCCTTTCTTCACACATCTTGTTGCACCTTCGTCGCTCTTCGTCCAAGACGTCTCCTCGTAGCTTCGGTTGAAAGACAGCTTCACTCGAGCATTATATGCCTAAAATAGTCAAAGATCTGCATTGTCTGGTTTTTATTGTACACTTGAAACATAATTATGTAATACAAATATTTTGAGGAACTTCGGCAATTTAGGCCCCAACAGTTATTGTAGGAAAACAAGAGGTTTTAGTTCGGGTAAGGAACTGGAAACTTTTATGTACTTCCAACTGGTTTTCTGCCTCTCCAGTTTACACAAAAAGATTTATTGTTTGTGTGACTACTCTACAATACTATCTTGTCTCGTGGCAACACTTGCTGTCTTGTGTTAGTGATAACATTAGATAGTTTATTTGTATAGGACACAAACAATTATGTTCCTTGGTCACTTACCCATTATTTAAATTTAAAAAAATGTTTAATCTTTATATATGTGAGTTTAGTTACTAGGCAACACCTTGGAGCATGTAAAATGAGTGACTCCTTTAACACCTCACTAATGCATATCAAGATGTTATTTTGTTTTACTCTGTTACATACTTCATAATTTTCAGTTTACCATCTTTATGAATTTAGGTCTTTTCACAGGTTGTTGCTTTTGTAAACTTGATGTATATGTGCCTTTGCACATTTTATACATTATTCAAGTTTGGTATGTTGATGTTCTATTCTCTGGCTGCTCCAAGACAAACCAGCTCTATTGTCTTGCTTAGGATCTGTCCGCGTAAGTTTTAATGCTTCATTTTTCTGTTTGACATGTTTGTATTCCAATGCCACTCAACTCATTGTAGTACACCAAGTTTGGTTTGCAGATTTGTTGCAAGATAAGCACCTCCTATCTAGCAAGGACAAAATCTTTTGTCTTCAAACCATTATTGGAAGCTTGAAGGGTGCATAATCATCTAGTATATTTTAAAGGACAAGCTTCTGAAAATAGGCCTATTTGGAGAGGCGGGCCTTTTAAATTGTCTAATCTACAAAATGATTTTAGGAGTGGTGCAACTTTTGGATGTCTCTTAAAATAAAACATCTTCCTTCATAAATCGTCAGGTATTAATTTAGAAATATTTAAAATTTCTACTTGCATGTGTCTTCTAAAATATTTTTATAGTGCAATAGAGAAGCTCTATACACCGACGATTCTAAATATATCTGTATTGACGTTTTTGTAACCATTAGTAGAAATAGTATTTTTTAGAGACGGACCATTTTATTTCACGAGCATTTGATAACCAAAATCGCCCATAAAAATTATACCCTACCATAGACATAGAGCTTTTTCAACTAGTGGTGTTTGCAATGAAAGCCGGGTTGTTCTGAAGGTTCGGCTAAATCCCTTTGGGATTACGTCATTTCTAGATCATCCTAGTTCAAAAATATTCTCCCAATAGATATAGCGTATGTGAAGTGATGAGCAACCACGTATCCATAATCTCATGCATGGTCTCATCTAGTTCAGGTCGTCTTCCAGATTCTCTTATTGCATTTGATGACCGAGGAATACTTATTTGACCAAAGGGCTCAGCAGCTAGAGTACTAGCATATATATATCTTGTACAGTACAATATGTTGCAGTGCATGCCACTATATATATCTTTATATCTAAGCATGCATGCATCGAGGCATCCCATTCCGGATCTCTCTTCACTTTTTGGAAGGATTGTTCCAAAATTCTTTTTCCAGACACCGCCTATAAATAGACAACAGTCGCACTCCCCCATACCACGCCAAACTCAGCAAGCTCCATCGATCTGCATCAAGCTGGCTAATTAACTAGCAGCATTTCAGCTTGGCAAAAGCTATAGCTGCTAGTGCACACGTCGATCGATATAATAATCAGCGATAGCTAGCTAGCATCATGTCGAGGGATCCTCTTGTGGTGGGAAGCATCGTGGGCGACGTCGTGGACTACTTCTCGGCGTCGGCGCTGCTCCGAGTGATGTACGGCGGGCGCGAGATGACCTGCGGGTCGGAGCTCAGGCCGTCGCAGGTGGCCAGCGAGCCGACGGTGCACATCACGGGGGGCCGCGACGGGAGGCCGGTGCTCTACACACTGGTGATGCTGGACCCCGATGCGCCCAGCCCAAGCAACCCCTCCAAGCGGGAGTATCTCCATTGGTAAGTACGCACGCACTGCACGCACACCGTCGTCCAACTATAATAAAAGCTTCAACAAGCTAGCTACGCTTTCAATCTTTGTTGCTATCAATTCGTGTCACATGTATGTCGCATGCATGATGCTGCATTCCTCCCTCTGGTGACTGATGTAACAACGACTTTGCTTATGTATGGTTCTGGTATAGGTTGGTGACTGACATACCAGAAGGAGCTGGTGCCAATCATGGTAAGTGATCTGATGAAGAACTTACATATATAGGGAGAGAGACACAGACACAAAACAAAACGAGTTGTACATGCATGTGTTTGAATATGAAAACTGCCGCAACCAGCTATTCACTCAAGAAATATAATAGCAGCCGACGTATACTAGATATAGTCATGCATTCATAAATCTCCAGGGAACGAGGTGGTGGCGTACGAGAGCCCCCGGCCATCGGCGGGGATCCACCGGTCGTGTTCATCGTGTTCCGGCAGGCGGTCCGGCAGGCGATCTACGCGCCTGGGTGGCGCGCCAACTTCAACACCAGGGACTTCGCCGCCTGCTACAGCCTCGGACCGCCGGTCGCCGCCACCTACTTCAACTGCCAGAGGGAGGGCGGCTGCGGTGGCCGGAGGTACAGGTGATGAATCGAGAGAGAGCATGCATCCAACAAGGCGGTGATGACACGTGACCCATCCTATGACAAGCTAAGCGATATAGCACATACCACAGAAATAAACAATACATATATATATATATATATATATATATATATATATATATATATATATATATATATATATATATATATATGTCTCCATCTCTATCTGCAATATATATGCTTCATTGAATGAAGCTAACATTTGTCTGTTATATCAATTAAACGACGTCGTATCAAAATGTCTGTCTGTGCTTCGATGAAACAAAGAATATTGTGCACATTTGTAAGATGTTTGGTTTTGAGGGATTAATGTTTAGTCTCTCTATTTTATTTTAGTTCCTAAATTGATAAATACGGAAACTAAAACACTATTTTAGTTTCCGTATTTAACAATTTAGATACTAAAATAAAAATAAAATAAAGAGACTAAATATTAGTCTCTAAAAGCCAAACACCCCTTTATATTTACACGAGCCTAAAGATGAAGTGTTGCTTTTGGCTGACAGCAAAAGACAATAATGCATGTAAAATACGATTAATAAAGTAAAATTCCCAGACTAGTAACAGCTCAAAAGCTATACAATACATTCAAGTGCGATATAAAAAAATAGATATCTTGTAAAAAAATGATCTTTTGACATATGAGCTAGAATAATACATGCACAGAATTCCTCAAATTCCCAGTACGTACGGGGGAGTAGTAGAAAACTACTGGCAGCTCAATAACGTGAAACAGTGCCCAAGCATGGAGATAAAGCTGTGTTGTCTGAATAACGGGAGCTGTGAGGTCTATCGCGGCACGTGCCACTTCGTAGCGCTGCACTTTATTCTGTTCACGGGACCATATTGACAATGAGTGCTTCGCGGACTTATTATTCTTGGAGTTTATTGTTCCTTGCACAAAGATTACACCTTAGTCCGCTATACCCAATTGTATAAAAGATAGCAACTTCACGAGGAAACGAGTACTATACTAATCCATAAGAGGCTCAAAAGGTTGTGTCCTCTGCCGACATTAGCTTGTCTGGATGCCACGCCGCCAATCTCCTCTTCCAGAATAAATAATTAAGGCCCATCCTTGCTAACAAATACTCCTACTTTGTACATTCCAATTTATAATCTGTTTGACTTTTTTATACTAAGTTTAGTCGGTTCGTCTTATTAAAAAAAATTCATATTTATTATTAATCTTTACTGTGATATAGTTTAGCATATATAATACTTTAAGTATGGTTTTGGATTTTTCATTTTTTTGCAAAAAAAATGAATAAGGTGAGCCGGTCCCATATGGTACAAAAAAGTCAAACATATTATAAATTAGGACGGAGGGATTATTGTGCACGATGAGAAGTTATAATCGGAAAGATGTTATGGTTTTAAGATAGGACTAAAATCTAGTTTAAATCTATATTTATTTGTCTAAGACTATCTGAGAGAATATATCATGTGCATCCGATCATATTGGTACAACCATGAAATCACCGTTAATTATGAAGGCATGGAAAGCATCTTTACTAAAAGCATTAATTAAGATATCAAAAGCTTGATAATTTAATTGCAAACATATTAACTCCTGCTCGTATGGATCTTTCCCATTAATCCTATAAGGCAAAATACTCTTATCTAGTATTTGCTCTACTTGAGGACCCATGATTTTAAAAGCATTGAGCACATCAATAGACCATGATGCATAGTTAGAACCATCTGTCTGCAATAGTTCTAAAGTTACCTCCCTTTGCTTATCTCTCAATGTTGGTCTCTTGTTTCTTGTGGGATTTTTTTCTAGCAATCTCTAGAGGGGGGGGGGTGAATAGTTCTAAAGTTACCTCCCTTTGTTAAACCCAAAATAAAGTGATGGGTTTCGGTACCAAATGACAGTCACCTAGAGAGGGGTGAATAGGTATCACCTAAAAATTCCCGAGTCAAAACAATTTTGGATGAATTCTATATGAAGCCATATTAGAGGTACGGTATGCATAACTGCAAGCCTCCGCCTACACCAATAGTTGGAATTTTTAGTGTCTCTAGAATTATTATAAGAAAAAACAATTGAAGTCGGTACAATAGACTTCAGCTATTAGAAGTTTTTTTTATGCTCAAATTTGTACTCGGTCTAACTTTTGTATTAACTATTGGGATGCTTGTTAGATATCTAGTGAATCTAGGCATAGATCACTGGAAAGTAGTTAAGAAGGCTATCAAATATTTATAAGGCATAAAAGGCATTATGCTTACACATAGAAGATAGTTCCTAGTGATAGTTGGTTACTCAAATGCCGACTGGGCATATTATGTTGATACATTGAAGTCCACTTATGGATATCTATTCACACATGCTGGGGGACCTATTTCTCGGGAGAGCTACAAACAGACAATTGCATTGTCGATAATGCACGTTGAGTTTGTGTCAAACATATGAGCCAAGATTAAGAGTAGTTTATAGAATAGAAGGACCACTAAGGATATACTACAATAATGAGCTAGTAATATTTACTCCTACAACAACAAGTCAAGAGGTGATGATAAATTCATTTACATTAAGTGCGACCTCTAGGAAGTTAGCGTGCGGCCTCTAGGAAGATAGCTCTAACTTCCTATGGCTTGTTGTAGCCTCTAGGAAGTTAGCCAGCTAACTTCCTTGAGGCTATAGTAAGCCGTAGGAAGTTAGCTGGATAACTTCTTAGAGGTTGGAGTAAGCCTCTAGGAAGTTAATTTGACCAACATTACAAATGTTGTTTAATTATTTTCATTTTACACCGCATTCCACAACGTAACAAAATATTAACAACTATAACACACCATATTTTCACATAAAACATCTCACTCATAATCACATAACAACAATGACATCCATAATCTCATCAATTACATCACAATGTCACAAAAGTCTCATCAATAGTCATAAGACACAAAAGTCTCAAGTAACACAAATCACATAAAATGGAAGCTCTACCGCTGTCGGTACCCTGAATCAGGGGTACCCCTTACTACAGTATGAAGAAACTCGCGCGGCTATCTCTAGTCGCGGTGAACAGCACCTGACCCCTCCGCATGGGGGCTCCGGGGCCGCCACGTGGCCAGAGAAGAAGTATACTCCAAGGTGGCGACGGTGGGTCCGGACCCCCACGGGAAAGTGCAAGACCCTTGGATGCATAGCCCGGATCTCTGGGTGAGGTTCAAGACCTCCACATGTACAAACCAGACCCCTGGGATGGGTCCCGGACCCCTAAGGAGGGGTCCGGGCTACTCACAGTGGGGTCTCGGGATTCCAAGGCAAAGAATACCTAGGCCTTAATCAAGGCCAGGCGGGGTCCGGTGCTGACACGTGTTCAGACCATACCGTGAGCGCTCCCACTCCCCGCTCAGGCGAGACCCGATGCTAACGTGGCCTATTGCCCGTGACGTAAGCCAGCGAACGGAGCCCGACGTAAGGCCTATAGGCCGCGCATTTATTACGGAGGAGGCACGCCACCTGTCAAGCTAGCAGATGATGTGCCGCCTCAGCATTAAATATGCCCTGTTTACTCCACTGACAAGCAATGTGCCGCCTTAGCATTTAATGTGCCCTGTCCACTTGCTGATGGGCGGCGGCCAGGCCATCCTGCAGGCGGCGTGCCCATCCGCTTCGGTGGCAGGCAGTACGCCCATGCTGCGGCATACACTGTGCTCATCATCACTCGTACATTGCCAGTGAAGCTTCCCTACACGTCGATACTAAGCAGGCTGCGGATATCAGGGCGCAAGGAGAACGCACTGGCGACCAACATTAGTTGCTCAAGTATTACATCTGTTATGTCCTTGGGCCCGCATGTCAGGGCTCAGCACCCTTGTACATGCCCCCTTCAGCTATAAAAGGGGAGGCACGCAACGTTACAACTCAGGCTGACTTAAGCTCACTTAGTCTTAGACCTAGCTCAGGCTCACAAGTTCATACAAGCTCTCAAGCTCAATACATCACAGAGTGGAGTAGGGTATCACGCTCCGGCGGCCCGAACCACTCTAAACCCTTGTGTGTTCTTGTGTTCATCCATCACTTAGCAGACAGGCAAAACGTTAGGCCCCTCCTCATCTTAGGATTTAGGGCGGGTGCATTCCTCCACCCGGCCGGAGATTTCCTATCCGACATTTGGCGCGCCAGGTAGGGGCGTAGGCTTTAAGTTTTTGTTTGTTTTCTTGCTCAGCATGATGGTGCAAATCGTTGAGCACCGCGGCGAGACTTCGGTGGATTTCCTGGTGGAGGAAGAAGCTGCTTCTTCCATGCCACAGGTTCCCAACCGCCCAGTGCCGGGCACTGCTGCTGCACACTGCACAGCAGCATACAGCTGCGCAGACATCCCATACTCCGTCAAGGGCAGCTCCGGGGGGCGTTGTCTGCGGCTAGGGAGTTGCTACGCCACCCCCAAGCTCCACGGCCTCACCAGGGGCCACAAAGCAGTGGTGACGATGTCGATCGATTGCTCGGCATGGCACACTCTGGCTCAACCAGGTCGAGGCCGCGGTCATCCCGACGCCAACATGAGGCGATGGCGTCTGTGCGCTCACCCTCGGTGAGGGGTGCACAGATCGATGACCTCCGGGCAGAGGTCAACCGCAGGCATGCGGAAGAGGATGCCCGGGTCTCCCTGGAGAGGGCGCGGGAGTGCCGACAAAACAATGAGGGTCGCAACCTCGATCAAGATTTTGCTGCGGTAGCACCGCAGACCCAGTGGGTGCCCGGATCCAGGCGGGTGTCCCATTGGCCGGTGGGCTGCGCCGCACTGCGGATCATCTCGTGTGGCAAACCTAGCCCCCCCATGTTTCGGTCGCACCTGCCAGAAAAGTACGACGGTACGACCAATCCGTCGGAATTCTTGCAGGTGTACGTCACCGCCATTATGGCAGCAGGTGGAGACACCGCCGTAATGGCAACATTTTCATGTTGCCTTTCTGGGCCTGCCCGGACTTGGCTCATGAAACCTTACCCCAGGATCAATCTACTCCTGGGAAGAGCTTTGTGCGAGGTTCGCAGCGAACTTCGCCAGTGCTTACCAACGACATGGCGTGGAGGCTCACCTCCATGCAGTGAGGCAGGAGCCCAGGGAAACTCTCCGGACCTTCATCTCCCGCTTCACCAAGGTACGAGGGACTATACCCCATATCTCCGACGCTTTCATCATCACCGCCTTCCGCCAGGGGGTGCATGATGAAAAAAAATGCTGGAGAAGTTGGCCACGCATGACGTGAAAACTGTCACCACACTCTTTGCTCTGGCCAACAAGTGCGCCAGGGCTACCGAGGGCCGTGCATGGCACTCGGCACCACATACCGGGGCTGCCCAGATGGGTGGCTCGGGTGCCGTCTCTCAGGACGGCAAAAAGAAGAAGAAAAAGAACCGCTCCGAGAGGCCGTCGTCTGCTGCTCCGGTCATCGTAGCTGCGAATAGGGGCCAAAACGAGCGCAATAAGCACCCACGGCGAGAGGTAGCAGTGGCTCATGCCCTGTACACCGCAATAGTCGCCATAGCGCCGCGGAGTGTGCGAGATCATCGAACACGCAAAACGCGTCAGCGAGCGACGCGAGCAGACCTCCAAGGACGCCTCCCCTCCTCGTCGCCAACCTAGCAAGGAAAGGGCCGACAGCGGCGAGGTGGCCACCCAAGGGGGTCCTAAAGGATGTTTTCACCGGAGACTCCAACTCCAGTGATGACAACTAGTCGGCCATCGGGGAGACCCCGCCCTTCCTGGTCTACGGGGCTGAAGCCTGCCTTCCCTCGGAAACCCTTATGGGCTCCTCACGGGTCCAGTATTTTAAACAAGTCTATGCAGGAATAGCTGCAGCGTGAGGATGTGGACTTCATCAACGAACGCAGATGGCAAGCGGCAACCTGAAATGCATGATACAACCAAGCGCTCAGCGCCACCGCCAGCGGATCGTGCATAGTAGGGAACTCGGGGTCCGGGACCTAGTCCTACGACGTGTACTGAACCGAGAAGGGCACAAACTCTCCCCCAGTTGGGAAGGACCCTTCAAGGTGACGGAAGTATGCCGACCTGGGAGTGCCCGCCTTGCCACAACTGAAGGGGTGCCTCTTCCTATTCCCCGGAATATAGAGTATTCCTGTAAGTCCTACCCACAGAAGCAAGTCCGAGGGGTTATGATTTCTTCTGTTAACTAGGTTGTGCATACATGTACGCTAGCCGGTGAGGTCCGCCCTCATAAGCCCGGTCTGTTGGTCTACACTCATGCATGTCAAGTTATAAGGAAAGCATCTACCCCCTCAGATGTGCCCCTGTGATGGTTTTATTCTGCTACTCATTCCAGATATTATTGTTTATCTAACCCACCCATACGATCTCCCATCCCTGCTGACATGATGACATCCGAATTGAGTAGCTAGGGTTGCAGTTTAGGACCCCGATGCAAAAGAGGGAGGGTCCGGCAGCCTGGGGGCCGGCTTTGGAGAACGGGAGCTCGTTCCATGGAGTTGTCCGGAGCTGCGTAGCCGCTTAGCCCGGTTCCGTACCCTAGGCCTGCACACTACACCACTATGATGGGTACCCTAGTATTGGAGCTACAGTCCTGTGGGTCCGGTAACCTAGGGTCCGGTTCTAGAGAATGGACGCTTGTCTCCTGGGGTGGTCTGGAGCCGTGTAGCCGCTTAGCCTGGTCCCGTACCGTAAGCCTGCACACTCCACCACTCTGCAACGGGTGTCCTAGTACCTAGAACCGCGGTCCAGGGGGTTCGGACACACAACTTGGCTTCCGAGACTAAACCTTGCAGGTCTCGTGCCTGTATCAAAGGATGGCTAGTATCAAGCGATGGGCCCTATGTGTGTGCTACTAACGCTCCCTAGCCAAGGCTGTGTTCAGGTCGAGGTCCCAGTCGACGCTGCCTCCTAGGGGCCACCACCAACTCTTTTAGGTATGCTGGTATCCAGCCTCGACACGTCGAGCCTACATCCTAGTGGGGGCAGGTACCACGGAAGAGTCGGCAGCGCCACACACAACAGGGACAAATAGTATGCAGATAAGTGCTAATACTACTCGACAAATAGTACTCAAAAAGTACCTTACAAAAACAAAGTTATTACATCCGCCTTCAAGTAGGGCCCTAGCCTTATGTCTACAGGTATGACCTACTCGACATCAGTAGGGTCATGCTGGAAGCATGCGGCCGCCATCTCCACGGCGTACGACGTCTTGTACGACCTCCTGGTTAGCGTCTTCAGCAGCCGGGCCAGCAGTCACCGTTGGAGGCGGCACCGAAGCTATCAAAGCCAAAAAGATGGGGGCGTGAAGGTTGGAGCCGTAGCTCAGCCCGCTGTCCACCTTCACAAGGCTGGTGAACATCCTTTCCTCCGAATGCTGGAGGAAGAAGCGGGAAGAAGCGTCGCCCCACGGACACCTTGCAGAGGTAGGCGATGATGGCTGCCTAAAGGATGAAGCAGGGCGTGAAGTGCTGAGATTGTAGGCCGAGCTCCTCCAGCAGCAGCATGAAGAAAGACGAAATCGACAGCGCCAGCCCGCTAGGAAGGTTAGAGACGAAGAGCACGAACTCTCCGGCGGTGAGATCGCCGTGAGGAGAAGCGCTGACACAGATCCTTTCGGCGAACGCCGGCACACCCCATCCGAGCAGGTTGCACACCAAGTTGAGTGCCACCTCGGGCTGAAGGCGCTTGGGAGGATCTAGCAAGGCCATGGCGGCTACGGCGGCAGAAGAGTGCGGAGAACAAGAGGGCGAAAGGCACCGCGAGTGATGAGAATGGCTACCACACTCGGGGGAGTCCCCCACTAATGCCCTGAGACACAGCAGAAGATCTCGCCTAGCACACGCCAGGATGACCCCTTTGGCGCGGGGGCCCGGGCCCACGAGTCATGCTCCTTGGGCGTCGGTCCCCGTGTGCGATGAAGGCGAACCGCCACGCAAGGAGCGAACCACCGCGCCTCTTCGTCTCCGCCGAAAGCAGCGGCCCAGCCTCTGGCACGGGGGCTCGGGCTCACGAGTCATGCTCCTTGGGCGTCGGCCTCCGTGTGCGGAGAAGGCGAACCGCCGCGTGAGGAGCATGCCACCGCCCGCGGTAACACGCCTCTTCGTCTCCACTGAAAGCAGCGGCCCAGCCTCTGGCACGGGGGCCCGGGCCCACGAGTCATACTCTTCGGGCATCGGCCTCCGTGTGTGGAGAAGGAACCGCCGCGCGTGAAGAGCACACCACCGCCTGTGGTAGTGTGCCTCTTCACCTCCGCCGAAAGCAGCGGACCAGCCTCTGGCACGGGGGACCGGGCCCACGAGTCATCTTCGGGCGTCGGCCTCTATGTGCGGAGAAGGCGAACTGCCGCGTGAGGAGCATGCCACCGCCTACGGTAGTGCACCTCTTCACCTTCACCGAAACCAACAGCCCAGTCTCTGACGCGGGGGCCCGGGCCCACGAGTCATCCTCCTTGGGCGCTGGTTCCTGGGTGCAGAGAAGTCGAACCGCCGCTCGCCAGTACCGTGCCTCCTCGGGGCCGCCACAGAAGACAGAGAAGCTGAATTTTCAAAACCAATGCAGCGGTACCGAGGAACCCCGCGCATGGCCCAGTAAAGCCATCAAGTGTGGAGACCATGGGTTAGTCAGCCACGGGGATAGGTGTGGCAGTTGACGTGACCGAAGACGGACTGGCAGTGATTACGACAGCAAGCGCACGGAAGCAGCGCGCCAATCGCCGGTCAAGCTTTGGCCCACCTGCAGGCTCGTATCCTCCCCTGAGGCAGGCTCGGGGGCCACTATCGGTACCTTGAATCAGGGGTACCCTTTAGTACAGTATGAAGACACAGTGCCCGCGCGGCTATCTCTACTCGCGCGGTGAACAACACACGACCCCTCCACATGGGTGGCTCCGGGGCCACCACGTGGCCAGAGGAGACGATATACTCCAAGGTGGCGACGGTGGGTCTGGACCCCCACGGGAAAGTGCCGGACCCTTGGATGCACAGGCCGGACCTCCGGGTGAGGTTCAAGACCTCCACATGTACAAACCAGACCCGTGGGACGGGTCCCGGACCCCTCAGGAGGAGTCCGGGCTACTCACAGTAGGGTCCCGAGATTCCAAGGCAAAGAATACCCAGGCCTTAATCAAGGCCAGGCAGGGGTCCGGTGATGACACGTGTCTGGACCATACCGCGAGCGCATACACTCCCCGCTCAGGCGGAGACCCGATGCTGCCACGTGGCCTACTGCCCGTGACGTAAGCCAGCGGATGGAGCCAGACGTAAGGCCTCTAGGCCGCGCATTTATTACGGAGGAGGCGCGCCGCCTGTCAAGCTAGAAGGTGATGTGCCGCCTCAGCATTAAATACACCCTGTCTACTCCACTGACAAGCGATGTGCTGCCTCAGCATTTAATGTGCCCTATCCACTCTGCTGACGGGCGGCGGCCAGGCCATCCTGCAGACGGCGTGCCCGTCCGCTCCGGTGGCAGGCAGTACGCCCGTGTTGCGGCATACACTATGCTCATCATCACTCGTACGTTGCCAGTGAAGCTTCCACTGCACGCCGATACTACGCAGGCTGCGGATATCAGGGCGTAAGGAGAACGCACTGGCGACCAACATTAGTTGCTCCAAGTATTACATCCGTTATGTCCCTGGGCCCGCATGTCGGGGCTTAGCACCCTTGTACGTGCCCCCTTCAGCTATAAAAGGGGAGGAACGCAACGTTACAACTCAGGCTGACTTAAGCTCACTTAGACTTAGACCCAGCTCAGGCTCACAAGTTCATACAAGCTCTCAAGCTCAATACATCACAGAGTGGAGTAGGGTATTACGCTCCGGCGGCCTGAACCACTCTAAACCCTTGTGTGTTCTTGTGTTCATGCATCGCTTAGCAGACAGGCAAAACGCTTAGGCCCCTCCTCATCTTAGGATTTAGGGCGTGTGCATTCCGCCACCCAGCCAGAGATTCCTCTCCGACAACCGCCAATCACCATCGGGCTAACAACGATGAGTGATGGTCGATACCTCCACTAGCGAAGAGAGCTTTGACAAAGTCAAACCTGTCATCTCGTTGTTGCGTTGGCAAGGTAGCTGGAGGGGTCTGATATTCCTATACAAATGATATTTGCCGAGTTATACCATAATGTACGGGAGGTGGAGGTGGGGGGCACTAGGACCTCTATCCTTTGGGATTGTGCTAGTTGCTTCAAAACTTGTCGAATTCATTCACGTCAGGTTTTAAATCAATACATAACTTAAAGTGAAAGCTATTATCTTTCGAGCTTACTTGTATGAGTGCTTAATGTTGTTGAATCTAAGTAGCATAGTGTAGGAAATGGTGACGCCTAAGAGGGGGTGAATTAGGACTTCTAAAAACTCTCTAAACTAGCCACAAATAAATCCCTAGAAGAAAATCTATGCAAATAAAACAATCTAGAATGTGCATATTAGGTTTAGTCTATGTGTTGCTATCTCCACCGCAAAACCTAAGTTCCAGTCCTAAATATTCTAACTAGAAAGGAGAGATTGAAACTTAAGTACTTAATGTAAATGAGGAAGGTAAAGAGCAAGGGTATAGATGCAAACTCCTATGGATGACACCGATATTTTTACCGAGGTATCCAGAACCACGCAAGGTCCCAACTAATCCTTGTTAGTACCCCTATGCAAAGGGTAGCCAACACGAGGGCCAAGCACCACGATCGAGTAACTCCATAGAGAACCACGTGCCTTCTCCACGTGCAAGTGGTGCTCCACTTCCGGCTCCTCTCAAACGCTCCTCGTCGTCTCCACTATCGAGCTTCTGGCTGAAAACGCATCGGGTCTCGTTCCCTCTGGTACACGGTGGTGGACATGAAACAAACTCGGTTGTCATGGTCTCATAAGACTATTGCCCCACTTGGTACAATTACAACAGCTAACAAGAGCCGAGGGGTTTTGTGGGTTTTTCTAAACTCACTCAACTAACTAGGAATCACCTAGAACAAGTGCAGAAGCAGTCTAACTAACCTAAGCACTTCGCAAAGCAGCTACTCTAATCACTTAGTGATTCTATTACGCACTTTGGTGTTTGAGCACATGGAAATGTCTATAACATGTGTGGGTATGTTGTTTGGGCTCCCACACCTTTAAAATGGCTCGATGGATGGGTATAAATAGCCCTCCTCAATTATAGCTGTTGGACAGAAAAGCTGCTGCTTATGTCGTCGGGCGCACCGGACAGTACGGTGCACACCAGACAGTCTAATGCCCACTATACATGTCTAGTGCCCTAGCCACGTCAGCTAACCACTGAGGTCTATAGCAGTCAACCGTTGTAAAGCCACAGCCGACCGTTGGCTAGACTGTCCAAAGCACACTGGATAGTCCGGTGCTATAGCGTCCGAGAGTCCTTGATGTGGACCTCTCTGCACAGATTGTCTAGTGCATACCGGACAGTCCGATACACCACGATAGTGCTAGCTGACCACCCTCTTCTTGGATTTCTTTAATATTTCCTTGGGCTTCTTTTGGTCTTGAGTCTTGGACTTCTACGCATCCTTTTAAGGTGTTGCATACTCAGAGCCTCAGTCCAATCCTCTATGCATCCTGTGAACTACAAACACAAACGCTAGCAAACACATTAGTTCGCGGGCTATGTTGATCACAAAATCAATTGGTCAAATGGGTCAAGGTCCATTTTCCTTACACATAGTATTCTTGTTGTGCACCTTGTTGCCTCAAGTAATCCTGATGTTGCCTATGTTCTTCTCATAGTTGCTCCACTTCTGTTGGATCTTGAGTGGAGCGACGAGAGCTAGGAGCAGCAGACCTCGACGAACCTCATCGCTGAACCCTCACCTGGCTCAAGTCGATGACGTTATCGAACATTGGGTACCTACTAACAAGTAACATCATGAAATTCAAAATACATGTATTGCACTCTACCAATGAAACAATATAAGATATATTGAGTCCGCACATTGCATGAGATTTTCCACCTCTTGCATACATATCTCGAGGATCAATAGGTGAGGTTCTTCATTCATAGTCTGATCAGTGCTGACTAGACATCGCCACGCCCTATGCAACCTCATACAAAAGAACAATGCAATCTTACATACAAAATTCCATATAAACAGAATCTACCAAACATTTCAAAACACTCACTAAATGATTTGTAGCCTTTTGGCTCCACAACACATCTGGATTTGCAAGATTTGGTCCTCTATGCCCCTAAGGTATATTAGAACATCACTGGGCACTGCACTAGTGCTAGCTTCCTATATGTACATTTGACAAACATTATAACTACAAATTACAGCAAGTCAACCACAATAAACAAAAACAAATTGAATTGTACTTACCATTCATTTTGCCAAATGAAAGTGATCATCACCTCCATACCTGTGATACGACTCGGTTCCACATTTGGAACTGTGTCACATAGTCTTTGCCTTGAAATCGATAGAAGCCTAATAACGGCATAAGGCATGCCAAGCAGCAACATTGGTGGCTATCAATGGAATCGAATGTTGTAGAAACACAATTCATTTACAAGTAACTGTAATATCTACCAACAATGAAATTTTTTCCAACACAAGCATAAACATCAATTACCTCAAGATATTGTTGCTCGGTCATATTGAGTCCATACTACGTCGTCTCGTTCTCACTGTCTGGACATCGCCCTTCACTACTCAACATAGCTTAACTAATCACCTGGATTTGAGCATAGTACATCATATCCGCAACAACATCTGCTGCATTCCTATGGAACACAGAGTGTGCATGCTTGGTATGAGTATCCCCTTAAGACAACTTATAATGTTTCTGAAAAAATAACATAGTCAAATCTATAATGTGAATCAATCATCGAGATGACAACTTGACAAGAAAATAAATAAACATACCAGAAGTTGTGCCAAACTTCAACTTGCACATTTCCATGTTGCGTGTTTCACAAGGGCATATTGATCCCATCTTGTGATAGGGACCTCTTGACCATACTCAATCACCAATCCAAGCCATCTCATATGACAGATATTGCCCAACACTTTCTTTACTTGCCTTCGATGACCTATGCTGGTGAAACTACTATCCACCCAAGCCCTAACAACACAAGCACAATTGTCAAATTTAAAAAGTAATCATGTAATAGTGTAAGACATAAGAACAAAGCAAGGATACTCTTACCCATCTCACATTGGTATATCTCAACCTTATCAAACAGGTCCTTGAGGAGGGGGGGGGACCCAACTAGTCCCCTGCGGCTTCCGGACCCATGAAGACCTGCAACTCCACTACTTCTAGAACCACCATCTCGAGACCCACCAGCTTCCCCTTCTCGTGACACGCCAGCTTCCCCTTCTCTTGACCCACAAGCTCCCCCAACTCCTGACCCTCCATCTCTCGGCCATCCACTTGCATTCTCGGGCCATTCTCACCATCCACTATGGCACTTATGTCTCAAACCACCAGTATCATGACATCCCCACCCTGTCTCTGCCTCCCTACCCTAGACATCCTCAACATCTCCCACCTATCTCCCTTCCTTTGTCCCTACTTTGTCATCATGATACCTCAATGCAGGGGTAATGATATTTGCTCGTCTGCAAAGTATACACTCATGAATGTTGCTACCTCTTTATATTTGATTCTTCAGCTATGCACCCTTCAACTCTTCCTTTGTTACCAACCATTGAACTAAGCTTCTTAACGCCCTTTCAATATGGTACATCCACCTGTATTGCATAGGACCGCCAACCTTAGCTTCATATGGAAGGTGGACAAGTAGATGTTGCATTGGATTGAAAAATCCTGGCAAAATATTTTTTTTCCAACTTGCATATAAGGACATGAATTTCTGTCTCTAGCTTTTCCATCACCTCTTTATTTATTTCTTTAGCACAAAGTTGCCTATCAAAGTAGCTTAACTCAGTTAGTGCCTTCCTGATACTGACTTTCAAGTACTGAAAGTCGCCTTGAGGGGGGTGGATAGGCGGAATCTGAAAATTACAAACTTAAGCACACACTACAAGCTGGGGTTAGCGTTAGAACAAAAATCAAGTCCGGGAGAGAAAGGAAAAACAAATCAACCAAGAAATAAAGTGGATGAACACGGTGATTTGTTTTACCGAGGTTCGATTCTAAAGAACCTAGTCCCCGTTGAGGTGGTCACAAAGATCGGGTCTCTTTCAACCCTTTCCCTCTCTCAAACGGTTACCTAGACCGAGTGAGCTTTCTCCTTAATCACATGGGTCACTTAGACCCCGCAAGGACCACCACACACTTAGTGTCTCTTGCTTTGATTAAAGTCACTTGAGAACAAGAATGAGGAAGAAGAAAGCATTCCAAGAACAAGAGCGCAAAGAACACGAACAAATCTCTCTAGTCACTAGGTGTTTGGAGTGAATTTGGGACTTGGAGAGGCTTTGATTCTTTTGAATTGTGTCTAGGAGTGAATGCACTAGCTCTTGTATTGAATGTGAAGTGCTGGAAACTTGGATGCTTGGAGTGGTGGTTGGGGGTATTTATAGCCCTCAACCACCAAAGGACCATTGGGGCAGGCTGCTGTCGATGGGTGCACCGGACAGTCCGATGCGCCACCGGACACTGTCCGGTGCGCCAGCCACGTCGCCCAACCATTAGGGTTCGGGAGCTTCTGACCGTTGGAGGCTTTTGTCTTCTAGTGGCACTGGACAGTCCGGTGCCGCACCGGACAAGCACTGTTCACTGTCTGGTGCGCCTTTGACGACTGCTCTGACTTCTGCGCGCACTGTTCGCGCACTTTAGCGTTTGCAGGGGTCCGTTGTAGTCGACCATTGCGCTGGATAGCTGTTGCTCCGGTGGTGCACCAGACAGTCCGGTGGCACACCGGACAGTTCGGTGAATTATAGTGGATCACGCCCTGAGAAACCCGAGAGTGGAGAGTTGGACACTATATGGTCCTGGTGTACTGGATAGTCCGGTGCGCCAGACCAGGGCACTCTTGGTTTCTTTTGCTCCTTTGTTTTTGAACCCTTTCTTCAATCTTTTATTGGTTTGTGTTGAACCTTTATGCACATGTAGAACATGTATTTTAGAGCAAACTAGTTAGTCCAATATTTGTGTTGGCATTCAACCACCAAAATTATTTATAGGAAAAGGTTAAACCCTATTTCCCTTTCAATCTCCCCTTTTTGGTGATTGATGCCAACACAAACTAAAGCAAATATATAAGTGCAGAATTTGAACTAGTTTGCATAAGGTAAGTGCATATGTTACTTGGAATTAAACCAATTTATAATTTCATTATTTGCATGGATTGCTTTCTTTTATTTAACATTTTGGACCACATTTGCACCACTTGTTTATTTTTGCAAATCCTTTTGGAAAATCTTTTCAAAGTATTTTGCAAATTGTCAAAGGTATATGATTAAGATTGCAAGAAGCATTTTCAAGATTTGAAATTTCTCCCCTGTTTCAAATGCTTTTCCTTTGACTAAACAAAATTCCCCCTCAATGAAATTCTCCTCTTAGTTTTCAAGAGGGTTTTAATAGATACCAATTGGAAGTATTTAGATGCCAAAATCTATCTTTAAATGTACCAATTGAAAATATCATACCAATTGAAGAAATTGTTTATCATAAGATACCAATTGGTAAAACAAACTTTTGTAAATAATTAACTTTTTAAAGTTGGTGGTGCGGTCCTTTTGCTTTGGGCTAATACTTTCTCCCCTTTGGCTAATCACCAAAAACGGAGACATTGAGAGCCCTCCTTATTTTCTCCCTCATTGGTACAAGTAAATATGAGTGAAATATTATACCAATTTGACAGTGATGTGGAGTGACGGCGAAGGGTAAATGATACCGTTAGAGTGGAGTAGAAGCCTTGTCTTCATCGAAGACTCCATTTCCCTTTCAATCTTCGACTTAGCATAGAAATACACTTGAAAGACACATTAGTCATAGTCATGAAACAGATATGATCAAAGATATAAAATGAGCTATGTGTGCAATGTTTCTATCAAAGTTCCAAGAATCAAGATGTTGGTCACTTGTTCTCAAATGCTATGAGTTAAGAACAAGGCAACACAATTGTTAATGGTTAAAGACCTTCGTCCTTCGAAGCATTAGTTCCCTTAGGGTATAATGATCTTCAGACGAAGGTCATGAAGGACATACCTTCATCATTTCAATATGTAAGAATATGAACAGCGACATATAAGAAAACATGAATAATTACATCAAGCCATTATTTTATTCATATTATCATTATATGATAATGAACAAACATTAGTAATATCAAATTACATTTGTACCTTCGGCTCGATAGAAGGTAAAGGCCCAAGAGTGACATGCGAGCGATTACAAGTCAGTGTGAACAGTACGGTGTTACTGTTTATCTATTTATAGGCACAGAACATAGCCTAGGTAAAATTATATTTATGTCCCCAACATTTACTATTAGCCAAGAGGTATTTTGTTGAGGGCTGAGCAGTCTTTTGCTTTTAAGTCGGTTTCGTCCTTCATCGTCATCCTTGTGCTGAGCCGAAGCTTCTCCATCCACAGCTTCGGAACTGGTTCATCCTTCTTCCATATCACGTCTTTCATACCATGTTCACCTTCATCACAAAGCCGAAGCTTCCTGTGACAGTATATTACACTAGAAAGCATGTTAGTCGTGTTTTTGAGGACCTTCGGAAGACGAAGGCTCCCAACATTAGCCCCCTCGCAGGATTAATTTGTCCTTGAATTTGACAAATTCAGATTGTGACATGAACGAAGGCCTTTAGCCGAAGGTCCGAAAAAACACCTTTCGTTGCCAGAATAGCAAAAGTCATTAACAAATGGGCCCGCCAAGTTGCAATGCATGAGGCATATAAATATAAACCCAAAACGACAGCATCTGCTGTGCCATTTCAATTGCTTGTGCTGTTTTCTCAAGTTTTAAATTTTCTGCTGTCAGATTTCACTTATTTTGTGAGCTTCGGCATTTGCACAAGTGTTTGCTATACTTCTATAGAGAAGATGTCTTAGGAGAAGAAGATTGTGGACCCTGCCCTAGCTGAGTTTTACGAAGCAATAAAAAAAGACAAACACGAAAAAGATTACAAATGAAATAATGGCTGATTTGTCCGAAGATTCTGATGATAGCGATGACTATGATGTGGAAAGTGAAGACGAAGATGTAGAAAATCGGCCCTGGCAACCAAGTCATACCATCTTCGGAAAATCATCCATTAAGCAGAGTCAAATTGATGCTATGAAAGGGAGATATTTCTGAGATATTTCAATTGTGAGAGCTAGAGGAGATATTGCTGCTCCTGCCCCCGAAGAGAATGAGGTGGTTGTCTATAGGAGTTTTATGAAGGCTAGGCTTCGGTTCCCTTTGAGCAAATTTGTGGTTGAGGTGTTGAAGACCTTTGAGATTTTCCTGCATCAAATTACTCCGAAGCCATTATTAGGATGGGGGTTTTATTTGGGCCGTGAGAAGCCAAGGGATGGAGCCAAGCGCAAAATGCTTCTGCAATATGCACAAGTTGCTGTACGAGACTTAGGCTAGTGGCAAGGAGCAATATCACAACAATTTTGGTTTTTACGGCTTCGTGCCTGGGCCGATGTAAGTTATCCGATCCCAACATTCCGAAAAAGGTGGCCCGGGGCCCGGATGGAAGAATGGTTCTATGTTGAGAATAATTTAACTGAGAGGGAAGATATAAGAGGAATTATTTAACGTCCCATCTAGTCTCGCTTCGGCATCAGGAGGCCAGCCACCGCTCTTGGGAATGATATAGACGCATGCCAGAGAAGCTTCAACACTATGTGTACTTTTATTGGCACCAGAGACCTGGTTCAAGAACACATCGCTTAAAGAGTATGGCTGCTTGTGAATGAGCGGGAGATGCCAAAGGAGGCTGCTGCCGGGTCTAGTCAGGGTGGCCTGGTGTATCTAAAGTATACCTTCAGATATAGAGGCGAGTTTGATGAGCTAAATGATGAATGGTTGAGCAGTATTGAGGCAACTAGCGATGAATTGCTCGGGGCTTACACTAGAGCCGAAGATGATGCTTTGACTTCAGCCTTCGGAGGTCTAGGTAAGAAAATGTTGAACAGAGTTTTTGATGTGATTGGTTTCATATACCCTGATTACTGCTATCCCTTGAGAAAGCAGGAAAAAAAGATAAAAACTACTGCTTCGGCCATCTCTGCTGTGCCGAAGGGCAAAAAGATCAAGGTTTGACGCACGGTCGAGATACATTGAGACGGCCACAGTGCCGAAATTTAATGAAGAAGCATCTTCCACTGTCGAAGCAAAACAAGCTGCTCCTGCCGTTCGAAGCGCCGAAGAATTGACTGAAGTATCGAAGGTGCCTATAGCCGAGCCAGCCGAAGCCAAAGAAGAGGTAGCCAAAAAGCCAGAGCTAGAAAAAGTAATAGTGCTGCCAGAAATCTTAAGCCCACCGGCAGAAGCAGGATTGCCTAAGGTTGCAAAGGCTCCCACCACAACTCCCAAGAGGAGGAGAATGGCTAGCGTGCTAGACGCTGTTATGGAAACAACAAGGGCATTGACTCCTGCTCCTGTAAAAAAGGTTGCTAAAGCTATTATGGCTCATGCTGAAACCGAAGCTGGGCCCTCAGCGCCCGCAGAAGCAGAGCCTGCCGCGACTTAGCAGAGAGCTAAAGAATTCTAGATACTAGTATGGCTGTAGAGAAGGATGTGGCCGAAAAAACTAAATCTCCTACTCCCGAAGCATCGTCCGAGGGTCTTGACTTTATTGTTCGACATGCTTCGAGAAAAAGATTGTCTGAAGAAGAAATTTTAGAAGCCAAACACTATGCCCGGGAACTGAAATACCCGAAGGGGGCCTTAGTGTTCAATGGCATGGACGAAGATGATTTCCTATACTGTCTCCCAAACAACAAAGAGATATCCGTCTGCCAGGAGATTGCAAAAAATATGGGATTTTCGAAGCTTGAAGCTGGTCTCTCCGCTATGTCAAAAGATGACCTTGCGGATAGCCTTGCATACAATAGTCTGAAGGTACAAAAGCAATGAACTTAAATATAAATTATCTTGTCTTATATTCTCGTGCTGATTCTATCTTCTTGTAGGGCTTAATTCTTAGCAATGCTTTGAGGGCGCAAAAGAATGCTGAAGATGAAAGCTGCGTGAAAGCCCTCAGCAACCTTCGATCAGAAGTTATCACGCTGAGGAATGAAGCCTTGGAGAAGGATAAAATTCTACTTTCATTGGTAGGTCGAGTGAAAGAATATGAAGCAAAATTTAACAGTCAATCCAAAGTATATAAAGCCGAAATTGAAGACCTTCGGAAAAAACTTGCCGAAGCTAATGAAAATTTTGTACTTGCAAAAGCTAGTCAAGAAATTAGTGAATGGTCGAAAGCTAGGCTAGAGAAAAATGTTGAGGAGCTTCGCAAATCCAAGGAAAGGTGCTTCGAGAAGTCCTTGGATTGCGTAAGAAAATTGAAAAACAGCTTTGCCAAAGTAGCTGCTTATTATTTTGAAGAGAATTTTATTCGAGGCGACCCGAAGGTGTTATTGATTGGGTAAGCGGGGAAGCCGAAGCTTTTGAAGAGATCCTAAGCGATCACAGGGATATCTGTGCTTTCACTAGCGCTCGAGGTATTGCAGCAATTCTGGAGAAGGCTGGTTGCGACCACGCTAAAGCTGCGGCCCAAACTGAAGCCGCTTTCTCCACAGACGATACGAAAGACCCTTCGGCCAAAGCTACTTTGGTGGGCGAAAAATTTTATTCCGATGTCTGGGTTAATGATGGCCGGGAATTGGCCAACGAAATCATAAAGAAGAACGAAAAAGAGACCCATGAAGCCCGAGAAGAAGCTAGGCAAGCCGAAGAAGTTGTTGAGCGCAAAAGACGTATAGGTATTGTTTTTAAATTTTAGCTACGACGTTTATTTTCTAGCTTTGAACTAACAGTTTGCCTATTACAGCTGAATTGTCCCCGCTGCCCAAGCCATACAACCCTAGCCGATTCGGTCATGATAGAAGCACTGGATATAATGAGCGTTGCTAACTCCATGGTCGACGAAGTCGTCGAAAAGATGCTGAACGAAGCCGTAGAGAAAATACTTAAGGAAGATTAGACTTTATTGTAATGATACTATGTAACATTTGGTGTATGAAACAATTAATCAGTCATATAATTATTGTAATATATTTCTTTAGGATGCATGAAATTTACGCACATACCATTTTGAGCCTTCGGCGAAAAAACACCTTCCCTTCTTTTCATGCTTCGTAAAGAAAGAAGCCTCTTCTATGGCAAATCTGAAAATTGTATTTCTGAAATTTGCCTTCGTGCCTCAGCACATTTTCATTCAAGTTACTACCGAAGACTTGCTTTGTACCCAATTTCCATGCTTCATAAAGGAAGAAGCCCCTTTTTTATGACGAATCTGTTGTGATAAAATTGTATTTGCCGAAGGTCTGCTTCATGCCTCAGCACATTTTTATTGCCGAAGATGTGCTTCGTATCCAATCTTTCTGCCGTTGATGCGACATGATGTATGATATAATGTTATGCGGAATGATGCGATGATATGATACAATATGATGGTGATGTCGAACACACACATAGATGCCCCACGCTGGAACACACAAGACTCTGCATCCCCTTAGGAACGACTTTGGAGTCTTTAAGCTCTGCATCCCCTTAGGAACGACTTTGGATCTTCTCACCTTCTATTTCGGTGGTATTTAAGCTCTGCATCCCCTTAGGAATGACTTTGGTGCTTCTTCACCTTCTATTTCGGTGGCATTTTGGCTCTGCATTCCCTTAGGAATGACTTTTGAGCTTCGAAAACTTACTCTGCGCTCCCTTGGGAATGACTTTTGTAGCTTTGAAACTTACTCCTCGCTCCCTTAGGAACGAGTTTTGTAGCTTCAGGAGTCTGTTTAAGTCGTATTTTACTCGCTGATACAGGCACAATTATTACATAAAATCAAAATTTAGTCCTTCATGACTTGTTTCTCTTACAAAAATTAGAATGGCATAAAAGATAAAGATACATCAAGAATAGGATATTCTTTAATAGATATGCTTGGATTCTGGCACGGTGTTGTTGACTGTGTGAGCTTCGGATTCCTCCCGAAAATCATGCTACTGCTGTGCGTGTTGGTGCCCTTTTGGCTGCTGGCTTCGGATCTGAGTGGGTGGTAATGGTCGTGGTAATGGGAGCTGGGCCCAGGAAGCTTGAGAGTGACTTGCCGAAGCGACAGAAGCTGAAGGTTGTTGATTGCCTACGTACTCTGGTACATAGGGAGAGTAGCATGAAGCAGTATGTAAGACCTGCTTCGGCTGATTCTGCCACACCGCAGCTTCGGCAATCTCCTTTTGCTTCTGTATTGTGACTTGGCATGTTCTTGTGGTGTGGCCCTTATCTTCACCATAGAATAAACAATATAGCCTCCTAGGCTGATCTTCGTATCTTCCTCCGAAGCCCCTACCGCCTCTGCCCCTTGGGACTGGTGGCCTGAAAGGGCTTTGTTGTTGCCCTGAAGATTGGGAGCTGTGTTGTGGCCTTTGAGGTTGGCTTCCTTTGTCATCACTTAAGCTGGAGTTATGGATCGATCTGACATGCCTGGGGTGGATTCTTCATCCGAAGCCCTGGTCATCTCAGAAAACATGTAGGCTTCTTCCCTTCTCTGGCGGAAATCATTATCAGCCCGGATGTATTCATCCATCTTCTGAAGAAGCTTCTCCATGGTTTGTGGGGTTTCCTGGAAAAATACTGAGCTGTAGGTCCTGGCCGAAGCCCTTTGATCATGGCCTCAATGACAATTTCATTGGGCACTATGGGCACTTGTGCTCTCAGACGAAGGAACCTTCGGACATACGCCTGAAGGTACTCCTCGTGGTCTTGCGTGCACCGGAACAAATCCTGAGCAGTGACTGGCTTTGTCTGAAATCCTTGGAAGCTGGTGATTAGCATATCCTTAAGCTTCTGCCATGATGTGATTGTCCCTGGCTGAAGAGAAGAGTACCAAGTTTGTGCGACACTTTTGACTGCCATGACGAAGGATTTCGCGATGACTGCAGTGTTGCCCCCATATGAAGATATGGTTTCCTCGTAGCTCATTAGAAACTTCTTCGGGTCTGAGTGCCCATCATACATAGGAAGCTGGGGTGGCTTGTATGACAGGGGCCATGGCGTAGCCTGCAATTCTCCTGCTAGAGGAGAAGCATCATCAAAAGCAAAATTGCCATGATGGAAATCATCATACCATTCATCATCATTGTACGAATTGTCTTAATGAAGGTCTCTATGTTGAGGCCTTCGGTCTTGGTTATCTTGGGTGATATGACGCATTTCCTCAGCGGCCTCATCAATCTTCTTCAGAAGATCGGCGAGACGAAGCATCTTTTCCTTTTTCCTCGGACCTGTTGATGAATGGCTTCGAGGTCCCTGATTTCTTAGTCCAACTCCTCCTCCTGAGGTGTCGGACTGGTAGCCTTCCTTTTTTGGCTCCTAGCTTCGCGTAATTTATTGATTGATGTCTAATGGTTGTATTGTAGCCCCTAGCCCTGAAGACTTCTTCGGCGGCATGACGTAGGTCACAACTTGTCGAAGGTGGTCAAATGAGTTCACCGGAGGTGGGTGCCAATGTTGGTCACTTGTTCTCAAATGCTATGAGTTAAGAACAAGGAAACACAAATGTTAATGGTTAAAGACCTTCGTCCTTCAAAGCATTAGTTCCCTTAGGGTATAATGATCTTCAGACGAAGGTCATGAAGGACATACCTTCATCAATATGAACAGAGACATAGAAGAAAACATGAATAATTACATCAAGCCATTATTTTATTATATTATCATTATATGATCATGAACAAACATTAATAATATCAAATTACATTTGTACCTTCGGCTCGACAGAAGGTAAAGGCCCAAGAGTGATGTGCGAGCGATTACATGTCAGCGTGAATAGTACGGTGTTACTGTTCATCTATTTATAGGCACAAAACTTAGCCTGGGTAAAATTACATTTATGTCCCCGACATTTACTATTAGCCAAGAGGTATTCTGTCGAAGGTTGAGCAGTCTTTTCCTTTTAAGTCGGTTTCGTCCTTCATCGTCCTTGTGCTGAGCCGAAGCTTCTCCATCCACAGCTTCGGAACTGGTTCATCCTTCTTCCAGATCACGTCTTTCATACCATGTTCACCTTCATCACAAAGCCGAAGCTTCTTGGGACAGTATATTACACTGGAAAGCATGTTAGTCATGTTTTTGAGGACCTTCGGAAGACGAAGGCCCCCAACACAAGAATATTTAGCTCATTCCTATGTTTGCTAAAGGTTTTCTCATCTAAAGGCATGGTAAAGATATCGGCTAATTGTTCGGTGCTAACATAAGCAATCGATATCCCCCTTTGTTGGTGATCCCTCAAAAAGTGATACCGATTGTCTATGTGCTTAGTACGACTGTGTTCAACAGGATTATCCGCCATGCGGATTGCACTCTCATTGTCACATAGGAGAGGGACTTTGATCAATTTGTAGCCATAGTCGCTGAGGGTTTGCCTCATCCAAAGTAATTGCGCACAACAATGGCCTGCGGCAATATACTCGGCTTCGGCGGTAGAAAGAGCTACTGAGTTTTGTTTCTTTGAAGCCCAAGACACCAGGGATCTCCCTAGAAATTGACATGTCCCTAATGTGCTCTTCCTATCAATTTTACACCCTGCCCAATCGGCATCGGAATATATTAAATCAAAAGTGGATCCCTTGGAGTACCAAAGACCAAACTTAGGAGTGTAAACTAAATATCTCATGATTCTTTTCATGGCCCTAAGGTGAACTTCCTTAGGATCGGCTTAGAACCTTGCACACATGCATACAGAAAGCATAATGTCCGGTCGAGATGCACATAAATAGAGTAAAGATCCTATCATCGACCGATATACCTTTTGATCTACGGACTTACCTCCTGTGTCGAGGTCGAGATGCCCATTTGTTCCCATGGGTGTCTTGATGGGCTTGGCATCCTTCATTCCAAACTTGTTAAGTATGTCTTGAATGTACTTTGTTTGGCTGATGAAGGTGCCATCTTGGAATTGCTTGACTTGAAATCCTAGGAAATACTTCAACTCCCATCATAGACATCTCGAATTTTTGAATCATGATCCTACTAAACTCTTCACAAGTAGATTTGTTAGTAGACCCAAATATGATATCATCAACATAAATTTGGCATAAAAACAAATCTTTTGCAATAGTTTTAGTAATGAGTGTAGGATCGGCTTTACCAACTTTGAAGCCATTAGTGAAAAGGAAATCTCGCAGGCCTTCATACCATGCTCTTGGGGGCTTGCTTAAGCCCATAAAGCGCTGTTGAGAGTTTATACACATGGTTAGGGTACTCACTATCTTCAAAGCCGGGAGGTTGCTCAACATAGACCTCTTCCTTGATTGGTCCATTGAGGAAGGCACTTTTCACTTCCATTTGATAAAGCTTAAAGCCATGGTAAGTAGCATAGGCAAGTAATATTCGAATTGACTCAAGCCTAGCTACGGGTGCATAGGTTTCACCGAAATCTAAACCTTCGACTTGTGAATATCCCTTGGCCACAAGTCGGGCTTTGTTGTGGAATACCCATTTGGTACCTACAACATTTTGGTTAGGACGTGAAACTAAATGCCATACCTCATTCCTCGTGAAGTTGTTGAGTTCCTCTTGCATTGCCAACACCCAATCCGAGTCTCTTAGTGCATCCTCCATCCTGTATGACTCAATAGAGGACACAAAAGAGTAATGTTCACAGAAATGTGCAACTCGAGATCTAGTGGTTACCCTTATGAATGTCACCAAGGATAGACTTGACTGGGTGATCTCTTTGAATCGCTTGGTGGACTCTTGGGTGTGGCGGTCTTTGATCCTGAATTTCTTGATCATCTCCCTTGTCTTGATCTCCCCCTGAATCATTGTCCTCCTCTTGAGGTGACTCATCCTCTTGATCTTCATCATCTTGAGCCTATTCCTCATCTTGAGTTGGTGGAGATACTTGCATGGAAGATGACGGTTGATCTTGTGCTTGTGGAGGCTCTTCGGATTCCTTAGGACACACATCCCCAATGGACATGTTCCTTAGCGCGGCGCACAGAGCCTCTTCATCATCTAGTTCATCAAGATCAACTTGCTCCACTTGGGAGCCATTAGTCTCATCAAACACAATGTCACAAGAAACCTCAACTAATCCAGTGGATTTGTTGAAGACTCTATATGCCCTTAAGTTTGAGTCATAACCAAGTAAAAAGCCTTCTACAACCTTAGGAGCAAATTTAGATTTTCTACCTCTTTTGATAAGAATAAAACATTTGCTACCAAAGACTCTAAAATATGAAACATTGGGCATTTTACCGGTGAGGAGTTCATAAGATGTCTTCTTGAGGATTCGGTGAAGGTAGAGCCGGTTGATGGAGTAGCAGGCGGTGTTAATTGCCTTAGCCAAAACTGGTTCGAAGTCTTGTACTCATCAAGCATGGTCCTTGCCATGTCCAGTAGAGTTCTATTCTTCCTCTCCACTACACCATTTCGTTGAGATGTGTAGGGAGAAGAGAACTCATGCTTGATTCCCTCATCCTCAAGAAAGCCTTCTATTTGAGAGTTCTTGAAATCCATCCCGTTGTCGCTTCTTATTTTCTTGATCCTTAATCCAAACTCATTTTGAGCCTGTTAAGAATCCCTTTAAGGTCTCTTGGGTCTGTGACTTTTCCTGCAAAAAGAATACCCAAGTGAAGCGAGAATAGTCATCCACAATTACTAGACAGTACTTACTCCCGCCGATGCTTATGTAAGCTATAAGGCCGAATAAATGCATGTGGAGTAGTTCTAGTGGCCTGTCTATTGTCATTATATTCTTGTGTGGATGATGGGTGCCAACTTGCTTTCCTACTTGGCATGCGCTACAAACCCTGTCTTTCTCAAAATGAACATTTGTTAGTCCTAAAATGTGCTCTCCCTTTAGAAGCTTATGAAGATTCTTCATCCCAACATGGGCTAGTCGGTGATGCCAGAGCCAACCCATATTAGTCTTAGCAATTAAGCAAGTATCCAGTTCAGCTTTGTTAAAATCAAACTAAGTATAGATGACCCTCTAATACTCCCTTAAATGCTACTAAATCATCACTTCTTCTAAAGACAGTAACACCTATATCCGTAAAAAGACAGTTGTAACCCATTTTGCATAATTGAGAAACAGAAAGCAAATTGCAATCTAAAGAATCTACAAGAAAAACATTGGAAATAGAATGGTCAGGTGATATAGCAATTTTACCAAGTCCTTTGACCAAACCTTGATTTCCATCCGAATGTGATAGCTCTTTAGGGATCTTCGTTTTCTCATAGGAGGAGAACATTCTTTTTCCCCTGTCATATGGTTTGTGCATCCGCTATCAATTATCCAACTTGAGCCCCCAGATGCATAAACCTGCAAAACAATTTATGCCTTGTTCTTAGGTACCCAAATAGTCTTGGGTCCTTTGATGTTAGAAATAAGACCTTGGGTACCCAAACACAAGCCTTGGAGCCCTTGTGTTTGCCCCCAACATATTTGGCAACTACTTTTCCTGATTTGTTAGTTAAAAACATAAGATGCATCAGAAGTCTTAAATGAAATGTTAGGCTCATTTGATGCAGTAGGAGTTTTCTTTTTAGGCATTTAACATGTGTAGAATGCCTAGAGCTAGATGCCTCATTCTTATACATAAAAGCATGGTGAGAAACAGAATGAGATCTCTTAGCATGAATTCTCCTGATTTTGTGTTTGGGATAATTAGCAGGATATAAAAATAGCCCTCATTATCCTAAATCATGGGAGCCTTACCCTTAACAAAATTAGACAATCTTTTAGGGGCATTAAGCTTGACATTGCTTCCCTGTTGGAAACCAATGCCATCCTTAATGCCAGGGCGTCTCCCATTATAGAGCATGCTTCTAGCAAATTTAAACTTTTCATTTTCAATTTCATGCTCATTAATTTTAGCAGTCAATTGAGCTATATGATCATTTTTTTGTTTAATTAAAGCAAGGTGATCATTTATAGCATCAAACATTAACATCTCTACATCTAGTACAAATAGTAACATGATCAACAATAGATGTAGAGGGTTTGCAAACACTTAATTCATCTATCTTAGTATGTAATATGGCATTCTCATTTCTAAGACAGGAAATAGAATCATTGCAAAACATTTAGCTCTTTAATCTTAGAAACTAAATTATCATTTTCAGTTCTAAGACTAGCATTGAATCATTACAAGCATTAATTTTTTAACCTTAGCAATATAATTAGCATTCTCAGTTCTAAGGTTTGAAATAGTGTCATGGCAAATGCTAAGCTCTTTAGACAAATTTTCACATTTTTCTACTTCCTAAGCATAAGCATTTTTTACTTTAACATGCTTTTTGTTTTCCTTAATAAGGAATTCCTCTTGGCTATCCAAAAGTTCATTGTTCTCATGAATGGCTCCTATTAATTTATTTAGTTTTCCTTTTGTTGCATGTTAAGATTGGCAAAAAATGTAACCAAATCATCTTCATCTTCACTAGAACTACCCTCATCACTAGATGTAGTACATGAGGGTGGTTCTAGTTTGTACCTTCTTCTTTTTGCCGTCCTTTGCCATGAAGCACTTGTGGCTGACGTTGGGGAAGAGTAGTCCCTTGTTGATGGCGATGTTGGCGGCATCCTCGTCGGAGTAGGAGTCAGTGGAGCTCTCTTCGGAGTCCCATTCCCGACACACGTGAGCATCGCCGCCCTTCCTCTTGTAGTTTCTTCTTCTCCTTCTTCTTCCCCCTCTTGTCATCGCCCCTGTCACTGTCACTAGACATAGGACATTTAGCTATAAAGTGACCGGGCTTACCACACTTGTAGCACACCCTCTTGGAGTGGGGTTTGTAGTCCTTCCCCCTCCTTTGCTTGAGGATTTGATGGAAGCTCTTGATGATGAGCGCCATCTCCTCATTGTCGAGCTTGGAGGCGTCGATGGGGAGCCTACTTGGGGAAGAGTAGTCCCTTGTTGCTTTGAATGCAACGGGTTGCACCTCGGGTGTGGGGTGCGGTCTTGCTCCAAGTCGACGATGTGTTTGGAGCCTTTGATCATTAGTTCAAAGCTCACAAACTTCTCAATTACCTTCTCGGGAGACATTAGCTTATATCTAGGATCACCACGTTAATTGAACTTGAGTAGGATTATGAAATACGAGGGATCTAAGAATAACCTTGACCATCTCATGGTCATCCCATTTTGTGCTCCGAGGTTGCGCACTTGATTCACCAAGGTTTTGAGCCGGTTGTACATTGCTTGTGGCTCCTCTCCTTGGTGAAGGACGAATCGATCAAGCTCCCCCTCAATCGTCTCCAGCTTGGTGATCTTGGTCACCTCATCTCCTTCGTGCGCGGTCTTTAGGACATCCCAAATCTCCTTGGCACTCTTTAATCCTTGCACCTTATTATACTACTCTCGACATAGAGAGGCGAGGAGTATAGTAGTGGCTTGGGAGTTAAAATGCCGTTTGGGCGACCTCGTCAGAGTCGTAGCCCTCGTCCCCCACGGTAGGTACCTGCGCTCCAAATTCAACAATATCCCATATGCTTGCGTGGAGTGAGGTTAGGTGATGCCTCATTTTGTCACTCCACATACAATAATCCTCACAATCCAATATGGTGGTTTGCCTAATGGAACGGAAAGTAAAGGAGCGCATTTAGAAATATGGTGGTTTGCCTAATGGTTCTATACTTGCGCTCATGGCACTTAGAAGTGACGAACGCGGCGTCCGAGCCAGATGTGGAGGGCGACGAAGAATCGGTCTCGTAGTAGACCACTTTCTTCATCTTTTTTTTCTTGTCGCCACTCTGATGCGACTTGACATGAGGAGGGGATTCCTCCTTCTCTTTGTCGTCGGACTCCCTTGATGGAGCCTTCCCGTGGCTTGGCCTTCTCGCCAGTTTCCATCTCCCTCTTAGCAGATCCTCTCGACATCTTCGAGTGATTAGACTCTAAATGAAGATCCTGGCTCTGATACCAATTGAAAGTCGCCTTGAGAGGGGTGGATAGGCAGAATCTGAAAATTATAAACTTAAGCACACACTACAAGCCAGGGTTAGCGTTAGAACAAAAATCAAGTTCGGGAGATAAAGGAAAAACAAATCAACCAAGAAATAAAGCGAATGAACACAGTGATTTGTTTTACCAAGGTTCGGTTCTAAAGAACCTAGTCCCCGTTGAGGTGGTCACAAAGACCGAGTCTCTTTCAACCCTTTTCCTCTCTCAAACGGTCACCTAGACTGAGTGAGCTTTCTCCTTATTCACATGGGTCACTTAGACCCCGCAAGGACCACCACACACTTGGTGTCTCTTGCTTTGATTACAACTCACATGAGAACAAGAATGAGGAAGAAGAAAGCGATCCAAGAACAAGAGCGCAAAGAACACGAACAAAACACTCTCTCTAGTCACTAGGTGTTTGGAGTGAATTTGGGACTTGGAGAGGCTTTGATTCTTTTGAATGTGTCTAGGAGTAAATGCACTAGCTCTTGTATTGAATGTGAAGAGCTGGAAACTTGGATTGGAGTGGTGGTGGTTGGGGGTATTTATAGCCCTCAACCACCAAAGAACCGTTGGGGCAGGCTGCTGTCAATGGGCGCACCGGACACTGTCCGGTGCGCCAGCCACGTCACCAACTGTTAGGGTTCGGGAGCTTCTGACCGATGGAGGCTTTGTCTTCTAATGGCACCGGACAGTCCCGTGCCGCACCGGACAGGCACTATTCACTGTCCGGTGCGCCTCTGATGACTGCTCTGACTTCTGCGCACTGTTCGCGCACTATAGCGTTTGCAGGGGTCCGTTGCAGTCGACCGTTGCGCTGGATAGCTGTTGCTCCGCTGGTGCACCAGACAGTCCGGTGGCACACCAGACAGTCTAGTGAATTATAGCGGAGCACGCCCTGAGAAACCCGAGAGTGGAGAGTTGGACGCTGTACGGTCCTGGTGCACCAGACACTTTCTGGTGGCACGCTGGACAGTCCGGTGTGCCAGACCAGGGCACTCTTGGTTTCTTTTGCTCCTTTGTTTTTGAACCCTTTATTCAATCTTTTATTGGTTTGTGTTGAACCTTTATGCACCTGTAGAACATGTATTCTAGAGCAAACTAGTTAGTCCAATATTTGTGTTGGGCATTCAACCACCAAAACTATTTATAGGAAAAGGTTAACCCTATTTCCCTTTCAAGTACCCACAGAACATTATATGGAGGAGTCTTTACATGATTATGTCATAATCATGGCTCTTCAATCCAGTTATTTTCTGTCTTCAAGTTCACAGCTCTCCTAAACCTAGCCGAATAACCATCTGGGAATCTTAAATTTTCAAACATTCCATTACTTCTTTCTTCTATTTAGGTTTTAGACAAAATTGAGCTCGTGGGTTTTTGCCATTTTTGAGTTCCTAGGTTGGTCGGTTACAAAGGTTTGCTAAGTCCTTTCTAGTCTATATATTGTCTTTTGTTTTGTCGCCAAGATTCATGCAAGTACTTAGGATGCTTTCACCAACATTATGTTCTTGATGCATGATGTCAATGTTATGCATCAGAATCAATACCTTAACATAAGGGAATTCCTATTAACCACATTTATGGTCTAGTTATGCTCAATTTCATAACCTATGTATCCATCACCACTTTCATTCTCTTTCAAATTATTAAGCATAGCCTCAATCTCAAGTCCGCTCAGACATCTGGGTGGTCCCTTTGTCACAATAGTTCCCTTCTTAAAGGTGTTAACCTCGAACCTATATGGGGTGAGTTTGGGGTAAGAAGCATCTATGGTAGTCAAAGTAACAGATTTTTCCCCCAAACTCAAAGCGGAAACAATATGTATCCTTGCCACATATTGGCCATGTTAGAATCCCATGGCAGCTCCATCTAGCAAATAAATTGTATGCCATGAAATCATGAATGGACCACAAATACGGAACATGGAGTGTGAATCTCTCCTTTTTGTAGCAATCGTTTGCTTTGACTCCTTCCCATAACTTTTTGAGATCATCGATCAAGGTTTGCATCATCACATTCAGCCATTTCCCAGAATGGTCTGGACTAGGAATAATACGGAAACAAATATGTAATAATATTTCATGCACAGATGAGGTGGAAGGTTGTATGGAATAACAAATACAGGCCAACAAGAATATGATGTCGCTTTCGTATTGAAAGGTGTAAACTCATCTGTCACCAACCTAATTCGATTATTCCTTGCTTCAGTAGCAAATTCTGGATCAAATTCATCTAGATCCTTCCACGCATCACTATCAGACGGGTGCGTCTACCATGAGTGTCCTCTCGTTCATGTTCTTTGTGCCCTTTCGTGTGCCTAGTTGTGTTTCTCGAAAGAAACAAACGCTAAACACGAGGCGCAAGAGGCATTTAACAAAGCTTTTGGGCTATCGTTGATGTGACCATTTCACCATCATCGTTTTTAACCTCTACATATATTGACTTGCCACACTTTAGACACTTTTTATCCTTCTCATGATTCTTCCAGAAAAGCATACAATTATATAGACAAATATCGATTTTTTTATTGTCCATACCAAGACCAGGTATGATTTGGTGGAAACACTTCTGATTAAGTTCAAGAGCTCATTGTAACAATTGTTCGAGAACAGGAACTTGGACTTAATAGCCTTAAGCCAAGTCACGAAAATGAGGACGGAAATTTTGGGTGTTCATGCAATGGCTGTTCTACAGCCTTAAGGATGTCGAAGAACTTTTAACATCTAGAGGAGGCAACTCCTCAAGATTTGGTGGAAACACAAAATCAGGATCCCTCCCTTAAATCTTCAAGCATCTCGTCCATTCTATCCTATTCCACGTCATCATTCTTGTGGGCTTCCGACACATTTTCACCGGGAAACTCCTCATCGTGATACACCCATACTTAATAGTAGGCATATAGTCATATTTGCAAAGTTGTCTCGATAGAGTTCTTTTTTCTTGACATCTACAAACCAGACACATACTACATGGACATCGCACATCCATGCCGGTTTGATAGAGCAAAAGCACGATCAATAAATCCTCTATCTTTCTTATCCACTCCTCCAAGGGATCATTCATACACCAACCTTCATACATTCATCGACAGTCCTCACCCACCATATTTGATGCTAAAACAATAAAACATGTGATTCATAATTTTTTCTCGGTATTAATTGCATATCAATCGTTTCACTACACCTATAGGAAAAGATAGGTCCTAAACCCACCCATGAGTGACCGATAGAGCAATGATTTATGACGAACAACGAGTGCAAACGAAATTTTGCCATAATAACCCTGTTGTTCTCCATTTGCACGCCCATAAATGGTGCAATGGAGAAATATAGGTTTATGTAAACGAAATCTCGTTCGGACCCGTCATCGTCATAAATCAATAGCTCTATCGCCCACTAACAGGTTGTCCAAAAAAGGGACAATTCCAGACCAATACGAGTCACATGCATCATATGTGATTCGTGCCTATCCGGAACGCGACACTTAGGTTTCACAACACTACGACAATTTTGCAAAATATTACTATCACGTAACAAACAAGAGGCTAACATTATTAAATTATATGCACCAGCTAGCTTATTAAGTCGATTAACTCAATTAGCATAACTTCCTACGATTTGAAAACAGATAACTCTCGGAAGATAGTATATTTAATAAAAAATACAATACAAACACTCGGAAGTTACTTGAACCGATGAAAAGGTGGGACGACGGTGCTGGGGAAATAGGTCGATGCGGGGGGGGGAAGTCGTGGCACGCCAACAAAGGCCTGGTCAGTTTCGAGAGCGATGGTGCAGATTAGTGCTGCAAATGCCGACAGGGATGATGACATCGATGCAGAACTCGTTGGCCGAGGAAGGTGCTGCGTGGAGGGGAGACAGCGCTCGGGACCGAACACCTGGGCCGGACGAGCAGGGCATGGTGCGGAGTGGCCAAATAGGGAGCGGTGAGCCCCGCATAGGGCGGTGTTGTCGTGGTGGTTGGCTGGACGGTGCGGGCCGGGCGAGCACGGCGGGGCATGGCCCATGAGTAGGGAGGGGCGGGGAGCGACCGGCAAGCTTGGCTGGGTTTCCGGGCGATGTTGGCCGGCGAGCTGGGCGAGGGCTGTGCAGGAGCAGCGTTTGATGCGGGCAGGCTAGGAGAAAAAGAGACGACGCGGATGCGCTGTTAACCTGAAAAAACAACTTCCGAGAGCAATGACTCGCAGTCATCAGAAGTTTCCTAACTTTCCGAGGGTGTTGTCCCAAAGTCGTCGGAAGTTAACAGTGCAGGAGGCCGGTTCGTGACCGGTCAGACCTGAAGCCTAACTTCCGAGTGTCCTATCCCTAAGCCGTCGGAACTTGTGTTACTTCCCAGGGGTCGAACCGAACTGGTTGGAATTTTATAAAAATTTCGAGAGAGCTTCTATTGCCTCTAGGAAGTTATTTACTTCCTATGGTTCTCGACGGAAACCGTAGGAAGTTTGAAGCCGTAGGAAATTCAAAATTTTGGTGTAGTGCATCCCCTTCTCCCATGAGGACTACCTTGTTGCCTCTTGCCGCCTCACCCTAGCCCAGGCTACGAGCACATCAAGGAAGGTGCTCATCGAGGCGTTCAAGTTGTTCGAGAGTGCGTTCAATGATCTCTCCACCTCCTACCTCCATCCTGACTTCAAAGTTGATGTTGTCCATGGCCTACTCTCTAGCATCGGCCTTTCTTGCGTCGACATCGCTAATGTCGTCACAACTGACCTGCTTCTCCTCTGGTCTTGGGTGGACAAATTTGAGCGGCACATCCTCGCCCTCCTCAACCATGTCGGCATGTCCATTCCCTAGATTGCCTGCTTCCTCATTCTCATCTCCTACGTGCTTTTACTCTAGCTTTAGTGAATCCAAGGAAATCATGAGTTCTAGGGAGGAGAGGACAACACAACTTCTTCGTATCGGCGTGGAGTCCCCGTGCTCTTCTCCTACGTGCTTCTTAACTTCAAGATGTCGCGCCCAAAATCTAGTTTTGTCGTCTCGTTGTAAAGCCATGGCAGTAGAGGCACACATCTGCTTCAGCTCTAGTGAATCCTAGGAAATCTCGAGTTATGGGGAGGAGAGGACAACACAACTTCTTTGTGTTGGGCGCGGTGAGGGAGGTGCTGCTAGCTCGGGGCTAGTATTTGTAGCAAGTTGTTTATTTCTGATGAGATAAGTTTTATCTAGAAGCATGCTTATCTATTTTTGTTGGTTGGGTAGGGGAGAGGAGGAAGGAATAGATCTACGTGTGTGACGCATGACGATGCATGATGGTGGAAAACTTGTGCTTTAAAGGAGTAGAGATGATGGTGAGGAGAAGATCTAGGATCAGACCAATAAAGTTAAGCATATTAGTATCTGACAGATGCTAGTTGATACCTCATGTTGGGGGTCTGCTTCGTCGCCAAAGGTCCTATAAGAAGAAACACCTTCGGAAGATTGACACAAAGCCGAAGCTATCAATCAGAGAGCTTCGGAGTATATTTCCAGATGCACCGACTTAAAGATGAAATGACCAATTGGCCCATGATAGCTTGTATTATGATTATAATCATTTGTAAAGGGCATGAATATAATTTCTCACAGGCTGCGTCCTGTGCCTATAAATAGATGAACAGTACCCCTGTACTGTTCACGTGATATTGCATTCACTCGTGCAACGCTCAGATTTTCGTCTTCTGTCAAGCCGAAGGTACAAATGTAATTAAATATTGTCTTTAGATTTATCCAAGTTTATATAATGAAGATATGTGAATGATATTATCATTCATATTATCTCTCATGTTTCATATGTTTTGTATTTCTTTAACGTATTCCATGATGATGAAGGTACATCCTTCATGACCTTTTGTCCGAAGATCATTATATCCTAAGGGAAACAATGCTTCGAAGGACAAAGGACATTAACATTTAATACTTTGTGTTGCCTTGTTCTTAACTAATAGCATTTGAGAACAAGTCCCCAACATTGGCGCCCACCTCCGGTGAACTCACTTCCACTGTTGAGCTGATGGCTTCGTTCAACAATCAAGCTGAAGTCGCTTCGGCTACGAAGCTGGTGCTCCCGAAACAGGCGGTTCATGCTCAGAACCGGCCAACAAGAAGCAGAAGAAGGAAGCTCAGAGAAGGGTGCAAACATGTTGGGGTGCAGGGACCCTTCATCAAGTCAAAATGGTCCCACATCCCAATCACCTTCTCCCAGGAGGACCTTCAGCTCAAGGATTACCCACATAATGATGCTATGGTCATATCTTGTCATCAAGGGATTTCTGGTCCACAATGTTCTGGTTGATACAGGCAGTGCAGCGGATATCATATTGCTAAGGCCTTCAGACAGATGCAAGAGCCAGAGGACAAGATTCATGATGCTACACACCCTCTTTGTGGCTTCGGAGGAAGGCAAATTGCAGCACTCGGCAAAATCACGATGTCAGTGTGTTGGAACTTGCTCGCTGGCGCAAGTTGATCCAATGGGGGGGTGTAGTAACGCAAACAGGGTTTCTGCACGTAATGGCGATAGCTCTGTTAATCTAGCCTCTCGAGGGCACTGTGCGGGGGTATTTATGGGTGTCCGGGTGCCTAGCGTCCCGGGTTAAGGACGCATGTGCCCTCAGACACCTAGGTTATCCCGGAATATTCCCATAAGCGGGGTTACAGACCGTAATTACAGGGAGGCCTTTACAAATTAGGCCCGTAACGTGCAACGGCCACACAGGGCCCGTTACAATGGGCCAGATCACCCGTGGGCCTCCGTTCTGGACGAGGTCGCAGGATGAGGCGACCTCGTCACAGGTCTTTGTCCGGCAGTGTATGATGCGAAGGGTAAGTTGCCCGTGTCTTGTCACCGTTGGTGCAGCGAGTACGGCGAAGGCCTCGAGCGAAGGGTGGCGTCTTCTCCTTCGCCCCAACATTTGCCCTCCGAGGGACCAGTTCGACTAAGTCACCTGGTGCCGAAGACGTTGCTAGATGGCGGAGACGCTGCCCTCACTCGAAATGGTTCGCGGGGTTTTTTGACATGACCGTTGATTGACGCCGTACTGTTGGATTGCGGGTTTCCCGAAGCGCCGCGCTCTGTGTATAAAAGGGGACGGGGGGTGGCGCCTTTTGAACTTATCTTTCCGCGCTCTGCGAAAACCCTAACTGCCTTCTCAAACCTCTTGCTGCTCGTCTGCCCTCCTTGCTCTTGTTCGCCGGAGATCTGGCCCGTGTGAAGCAGACCGCCGCCGCCGCCGACGGTAGTAGCGATGCCGACCTCTTCTTCTTCTGCTGCCGCTACGCCGCCGGCCGACTCGTCGTCTAAGGAGACGCTGAGCACTGTGGCGGCGGAGGAGTTGCGCGCCGGCGACACGGTGAATTTCGGTGTGTCGCGGATGTCCTCGGTCCGCATGCAAGATATGCAGCAGCTTGGTTACTTTGGCGGCGGAGTCGCTCGTGTCCAGGGACGGAGGAGGTCCCCGAGCCAGAAGGCGAGTTGGTTGTTTTCGAGGCGTTCTTCGCCGCTGGTCTTCGCTTGCCTGCGCACCGATTTGTGGGAGAAGTCCTCCACAGATTTAACGTCCAGATCCACCAGCTGACTCCGAATGCCGTGGTGGCTCTGTCGAATTATGTCTGGGCGACACTTCGTACGACGGACAGCCATCGGTCAAAGTCTTCGCGAAGTACTATTGCCTGCACTGGCAAAAAGGATGATCGGAAATAAGGTTGCTCTGTTTGGGTCCTGTACATTTACGCCGAAGACAGGCAAGACCTCGATGGAGTGGTTGAGTTGGTTCCTTGCGCCCGCAACAAATGGGCAACTGGCATGAGTTTTGGTTCTACGTTGCGGAGGGCACGGTCGAGGACCATCCGGGGCTCCCCGTGGCCAAGATGTGCTCGTATTATTACTCAGCATACCCGCAGTTTGAAGTGGCGGAGGATGATGCAGACGAAGGGGGCCTTCGGTGCGCGGCCGGCCTGAGCAGCGAGCGTGATTGGTTGAGGAGTTTGTGGCATATGGGGTGTGGCCTTTGGCGCATGGCTGGGGCTGGGCGAAGTATGCCCTCGCCAGATGCCTTCCCGTGGTGGGATGCTGGTGCGAAGTCCCGCCTTCGCACTGGATCTGTGTAGTCGCGATCCGGCCGCCGTTGTGCGTGAGGCGGAGGATGGGGCGGTGCGGATTGTTGGTCGGTACGTGCCGAAGATAGAGGGTCAGCGTAGCTGGGATTCGTGGTTCTAATGACCGCTTGAACAGAGTCTTCGAATTGAACCGCCTGCCGTATGGCGGTTATCCCGGGCAAGACGATGTGGATCGTCGTGGGAAGAACCCGGTGGCGGAGACTAGAGACGACCCTGCACCGGCGGCCGCCCATGCTCTAAGAAGAGGAAACTAGGTATTGCTACGGGAGGACTGGGGGTTTCCGATGGTTTTGCTAGGGAATTGATGAGGACATGCGTGGCCAGGGGGAAGGATGTCTTCGCCCGAGCTCCGGGAGTCTTCGGCGCGGATGCTGAGGGTTACCGGTGGTTGGTGGCCTAAGAACGCTCCTGTCCCCTGCGCGGCCGGCGAAGACTTTTTACATCTCGCGTGGATTGTGACTTGAGAGTATTTCCTTATGGCCGGAATATTGCTACTGTTGTGTCAGCAGTGATGGACAAGGATCGTCAGGGAGCTGCGCAGAAGCGCCAGGTGGTCATCAGGCTGCCTGAGGCTAGGCCGAAGAGGTCGCGGGGGCGACGAAAGCTGCTGCCCTCGGCAGCAGCCAGCCGACGCTGGCGGCGAATTCAGCCGCCCCTAGGTCCAGCAGGGTGCCGGAGGCCGTGAAGGCGACCGGTGCTGGCGGAACCAAGACTGCCCCGTCCGGAGCCGCGTAGGCCCGAGACTTGCCTCCGCCGGGCAAGCGCGTTGCCGACTTCACCACCGATATTAGCGTGGAGGATTATCTTGTTGGTAAGTTGTTAGCCGTGTTTTTTTTAACTGTTGATACGTCGCAGGGTCGGGCGAGGAGCAACTTGTTGTTGTTCCGCCTGTGGTCGCGACCGCGGCGGCTGTCGTGGTGCCTGGGGCGAAGGGTAGTGCTTAGTGCCGGTGGCGAGATGCCGGCACTTACCGCCGTCAGGGACGAGGTGGGCGCTGTGTCCCCGGCTGAAGGATTAAGTCAGGTAAGTTGTGTTAGACTTCGGTTTTACCAGCTTCGTTGGGGTTGCGGTTATGTGCGTCTTGTAGGCGGCTGACTTCATAGACCGCGTGGCATTGGGGGCCCTTACGGCAGTTGTGTCTGCCAAAGTCGAGAGACTTCGAGCGCAACATGCTAACGCCGTCCGGGAAAAATCGGCCGCCGACAGCAAGTGCCGCAAGTTGGCGGATAAGGTGGCCGCTGGAGGGCGAGAGGGCTGACCTCCGTGCCAACTGGCGGAGGAGAGAAGGGAGGCTAATGAGGCCCTCGCCAAGCCGCAGTCTGCGCAGGCGGAGGCCAATTTGGCTCGAGCGGAGGGTAGCCTTGCCAGACAGCGCCCGAGGAATTGGAGGAGCGGTTCAACGCTCTGCAGACCCGTGTGGAGAGGGCTGAGGCTTCGACGCGCTCGGAGGCTAAGCGGACACGCAAACAGCTTATGGACTCATACCACGAGCTGGGGCGCAGACCGCTAACTTCGAAGTGCCAGACCAAGAGCCCAGCCTTCGCTGCTCGAGTGGCTGCAGGAGGAGTTGCTGGCGCTCCACCATTGTGGAGGGGTTTATGTCCTATGCCTCCCTGGTCACCTGCGAAGGGGCGATGAACGCGCTATCCCGCGAGGGGTGCCAGCACTATGAGGTCTTCGACCAAGCTGATGAAGATTTCGAGCGTGATATTTACAAGGTTGAGGACCCTGTGGTGAAGGAATCCACGGGAGCCCTCTTCGACCGGATGTGGGTCCTCACGGTCGGGAGGTGGTCAGGGAGCGGTCCAAGACGGCGAGGGGTCAGGTAATGTTTGACTTTTGTTTGGTGTTGTTGAATGTGGGTTATATGTGGGTTTGCTGAATCTGTGTGTGTCTTAGGCGGCGCATAACGAGAAGGTGGAGGACTTCGGGGCCTTGAACAGCGCGCAGCCTGACTCGGAGTCGAACCCGGTGGTGGCTGTGCCCGAGGTCGCCCCGGCGCCGCCTAGAGACCGTCGGAGGCGCCCCTGATGCCCCCGCAGCCACTGCGACCGGCAGTGGCTCGTCGCCAACTGCTGCGCCGAGGGCTGAGGATCCTGCGAAGATGGTGGCGGAGGCGGCAGTGGAGGATCCGACGATGGCTGGGTCTTCGTAGGTGGCATAGTGGGTGTGGGTAGTTAGGGAATTTTGCATATGTTGCTGAACCTTGGTTGTTGCGCAGGTTCAAGATTTTGGGCCTACGCACGCAGCCGCTACTACTAATGTTTTGGCGGCTTCGACCGTGGATGATGGGAACGAATCGGATGAATCTGCATCTAAGCTTTCTGATTTTGATGATTCTGGGAGTTCGGTTGGGTGGACTGAAGAGTCGTCGGACGAGGACTTGGATTACTTTGCGGCCTTGGATATGGCAGCGGCGGAAGCTTCGCCGCGTGCTGGATGCTGAGGTTGTGCCTGGTCCAAGTGCGGGGCGTAGGCGGCGAAGGGCGGTTGCGAAGCATAGAGTGAGTGAGGCGAACGACGGTCGGCTTCGTGTGAACAGGGCAGGCAGGCAGGAACTGTTGTCCTTGCCGGCCGCTGTGAGTGCAGGTGAGGGGGAGCTGCGAAGTCTTTTTGCGGGTGAGGAGCTGAGGATAATACTATTTAACTATAGGGAGATGGGAATTATTCCGAAGGTTGAACCGATGTAAGGTGTGATGCCCTCGCTTGTTCATATGTAATGGCTTGTATGATGAGTTTGCGTGCCTTTGCACATTCGGCTATGCTCGCGAAGGCGTTACGTAGTTGGTCTGGTGTATTTGTTATGTTGGTCTGGTGCGCATGTAGTCGGTCTTTGCGAGGACAGTTTGGTGTAGTCTTTTCCGCACTTGTTGTGTGGTCCGGCTGCACCCTTAGGCTGTTGCGGATAATCTTCGCGGAAGACTTCGATTTTTTGCACTTGTTGTGCTAGTCCGGCTGCACCCTTAGGCGACTTCTGCACGGGTAGTCTTCGCGGAAGACTTAGATTTGTCGCACTTGTTGTGCTAGTCCGGCTGCACCCTTAGGCGACTTCTGCGCGGATAGTCTTCGCGGAAGACTTCGGTTTTTCGCACTTGGTGTGCTAGTCCGGCTGCACCCTTAGGCGACTTCTGCGCGGATAGTCTTCGCAGAAGACTTTGGTTTTTCGCACTTGTTGTGCTAGTCCGGCTGTACCCTTAGGCGACTTCTGCGCGGATAGTCTTCGCGGAAGACTTTGATTTTCGCACTTGTTGTGCTAGTACGGCTGCACCTTAGGCGACTTCTGCGCGGATAGTCTTCGCGGAAGACTTCGATTTTTCGCACTTGTTGTGCTAGTTCGGCTGCACCCTTAGGCGACTTCTGCGTGGATTTGTCACACGCGAGGGTGGCTAGCGCTGGACCTCGCGGTGACTTTGTATTGGTCGAATGTCGAAGACCGTCGGCGCTTTTTCGACGTAGATTTTTGCGGGGGATTTCTCACTTGTATATTACATGACTCCGCCTCGTTAAAAACCTCACCCCCCGGGAGGAAAAGAGTGCGGGCTGGAATAAAATTGTTTTTGCGAATTACAAGGGTGAGCTGGCCCTGATGAGTCAAACAAAAAATTTGCGGAGATTATCGATGTTCCAGAATGCTCCAAGTCTTCGCCGTTTGGCGTTGCGAGCCTGTATGTGCTGGGGGAGGCCTTCGTCTTGACAATGAAAGGGCCTCCCACTTGGGCTCCAGCTTGCCCCTGGACTCCGTTCGAGCTGTCCGGACGAGTACGAGGTCCCCTTCGCTGAATTCCCTTGGGGTGACTGCGTGGTCGCGCCAAGCTTTTGTCTGGGCTTGGTATTTGTCCAGAGCCTATAGGGCGAAGACAGGTCTCCGTCGATGAGGTTCTTCGAAGTCGGGCTCGTCTATGTCGGGGACGGCCGACGCGGCTGTCCGAGGCGACCCATGTTTTATTTCTTGCGGAGTCATGGCCTCCGATCCATATAATAGGCGGAAGGGGGTGAACCCAGTCGCCCTGCATTCAGTTGTGTTCAGCGCCCAGACCACTTCGGGTAAAAGGTCGGGCCACTTGCCTTTTTTCGTCGAGGAGCATTTTCTTGACGGCTGTGAAAATTGCCGTTGGCGCGCTCCACGACTCCGTTGGACTGGGGGTGGTACACGGAGGCGAAGGCAAGCTTGGTGCCGATGGAGAAGCAGAAGTCTTTGAAATCTTGGTTGTCGAACTGCTTGCCGTTGTCGACCGTGAGTTCGGACGATACTCCGAAGCGGCAAACAATATTTTGCCAGAAGAATTTCTGGGCTGTCTTTGATGTGATGGTGATACTGCCCTCGCTTCAATCCATTTGGTGAAGTATTCAACGGCGACGAAGGTGAACTTGAGGTTCCCTTGAGCCGTGGGCAGGGGCCCGACAATGTCTAGGCCCCAGCGCTGAAGGGGCCACGTGTGGGCGATCAGCTTCGTGAACTGCGAGGGGCGTCCCGAGCGTGGGGAAAATTTCTGACAGGCTTCGCAGGATCTGACGACCCGATTTGCGGCGCAAATAATGGTGGGCCAGTAGAAACCTTGGCGAATCACCTTTGCCGCTAGGGCCCTAGGCCCTGCGTGGGAGCCGTAGGTCCCCTTGTGGACTTCGCGCAGGATTTGGATGCCTTCGGTCTCGGTGACGCACTTAAGCATCGGCTGACTGACCCCTTCTTGTAAAGTTGGCCCTCGATTAGTGCGAAGTCCCGGCTTTGGTGGTTGAGGCGCTTGGCCTCATTGCTGTCGATTGGGTGATAGTACCCCTGCAGGTACAGGGTTATTGGCGCCCGCCAGTCTTCGGTCATGATGAGGTTGATCATGCGGTGGCCCTTGCTGTCGTTGGTTATTTGGAGCCCTTCAGGGCTGCGGACTGGCGTCCTGATGACGTGGTAGAACATGTCGGAGGGTAGGGTTTCGCCCCTGGCGGCTGCCTTGGCCAATGCGTCGGCTTCTTCATTCTTGGCCCGGTCCACATGCTGCAAGGTGAATCCCTTGAATTGTCTCTCGAGACTTTGGATGGCCGCGAGGTATTGCATAAGTGCGGGGTCCTTTGCTGCATAGTCTTTCTCGACTTGGCCGGCGACTACCTTGGAGTCTGTTTCTGACAATGCAGGTGGTGACGCCAAGGGCTCTTAGTTTGCTGAGGCCGAGGATGACAGCTTCGTATTCTGTGTAACACCCGGATTTAAGGAACAAAGCCGGGTGCATCTCATACATGCGCCAAGAAGACAACATATATAATAACAGAGTGTATAGAGATAAATGTCATAAATCATCAGAGTATTTATTACATAGCGGAAGACTTATTACAAAATAAAGGAATAACCATAAAACGAACTAAGGATCGTCGGCGCCAATGTCGACTGAGAAACACCACCTAGATCAAATCGAACTCCTCAGTGTTAGGCGGCTCCTCTTCGACCACCTGTTCTTCTCCTGTGGGGGGGTGTGAGACAGCAAGAGTGAGCTCACATACGTTCATAGCTCAACAAGTCGTGGGGAATAATGTGGCACGAACTCACCAAAGTGGGAGTTCATGTAGTGTAAGGCTGATCAATGAAATAAAGGCTGAAGAGCGTTGCTTTTATAAGTTGGTCAAAATTTATTAGCAATTACTAAGTGTAAGTAAATACCAACCTTAATAATAATAAAGAACAGTAATAGTAAAATAATCCCAAATGCGATGCAAATGTCAAAATTGAATTTAAGTTCCATAATTAATCATGTGAGGGTCCGAGCCGCTCATGACCGTGAGCACGGCTAGTATACTAGTTTTACACTCTGCAGAGGTTGCGCATCTTTACCCACAAGCCGTGTTACCCATCTGCCAAGGGGTCATGAATCCCATACACCTCTACCAAGGAAGCGAGGCAGGGTAACACTACGAGGCCTTTACAAAGTTCACTAGCTTCAGACTACCCGCTACAGTTTATAGGAAGCTCCAGTGCAGGGTTCTTGCCGACCGCCATCACAGCAAAATCAAACAAGGACCTCCCTACACTGACCACTCCCCTACTGCCCTTGCCCCTTTCGGGTAAGGTAGCCGTCCCCTAGCTTTCCTAGTTAATCAGCCAAGGGCGTCCATTAAACCCTTGTGGTAGCACTGTTTTCCCGGGTGGTCGCTCCATGTTCCCATTAATTTAATGATCTTAACATGAACAGTATAATAACAAGATAATAACAGAATAATCATGAATAGTGTATCTCATACCCAATCCACATAAAGCAATAGCAAGTACTACCCAAAAATATTTCAGGGGTGAACAAGGTATAAAGGTAATCAAAACTGGGGTAACATAAAGGCTCCCATCAAAATTAACCTATGCAGATCATTAAAATTAATAAGAACATGGCTGGGAAAAGTAAGTGATCAAGGGACAACTTGCCTTCAATGAGCTCCTGCTCAGCTATCTCTACTTGTGAACCTCAGTTTCCACAGTGGCTTGCTCGTCTATTCGCATCAACACAATACATACATAGTATAGCCAAAATCAACATCACACCAAACATGTAAATAAAATATACAGTAAAAATCTACACATTAAAATGAAATCATAGGAACTGGAATCACTAAATTTGGAGTTATAGTATTCAAGTTATGAATTTAAGGTTTAATGTGATTAAAATAGGATTAGATGAGAAATTAATTTTTTAAATGTTTTCATGTCAAAACAGAGATACTAAATGATAGAGAATAATATTACAAAATTTAGGAATTGGAATGACTCAATTTGGACCAAAAATGGATTTCTATGATTTATACAAGTTTCTAGAATTGTTTTTGTATTAAAAACGAATTTTTAATATCAATTCTCTGTTTTTAATACTCCCTGGACTGGGCCTCAATATCTGGGAAGTCCAGGGGCTCGCGGGTAATTATTCCTAGACTCAGTGTACAATACCCCCTGGATGGCGGGTTCCATTTACAGATTTCCAGGGCTCTTTAGCAAGATGGCCACGGCGAAGGGTTACTTACAGATCTCAGCCGTTGGATCGCAAGTGTACGGCCAAGATTAGAAGGCTATTAAAGTGAATCGGTATTCATTAACAGCCACCCGATGCTAGATCTACGGGCGATTTTAAATAACCGAGATCCCCTGAGCCCTCCGATCGATCCAACGGTTCACGGTTCATCCCTAACTCGATATGACTTGACCAAATCCTAGCCGTTGCTAAACAGATCAACGGTCCACGCTGCATCCCTTCCTCGAGCCGAGGCACGACGGCGCTCCCCGCACGGCGGCGAGCCCGCCGGGGTTTCGAATTCGGCCGGCCCGAGCACCCATCAACAATTAACTCGCGCCACGCAAAGTTGATGCATCCCTAAAACTCGATCCCCAATCAATTTTGGCCGACCCGAGCGCCCGACTCGGTACACGGCACACTGCGGCGGCGCCATGGCCGGATAGCGGACCCAGGGGTATAGCTACACCATTTTACAATTCGATAGCGCATAGCCTAAAGGAAGGGAGGGCGGATACGATGGCGACTCACCGACGGACGGCCGAGGCTAGACGACGCTCGCCCCACGGGGAGGGGCGGAACTCGCCTGCAGTGATCACGGCGGCGAGCAATTCGCACACTACACCAACGCCAAAACTCCAATTGAGCGCGCGACCGACTTCCTTGGACGATTGCGATCCACTCAGCCCCACGCCGAAGCGAAATCGCCCGCACGAAGAAGTTCACCGGCGACGCGACAAGCTCACCCTGGCGACGTCCGATCCCCACCTCTGTTCTCTCTTTTCGCGGCGGTGATGTCTACTAGAGCCTATCACGGTGCACTGGGAATCAGGGAGGCACCAGGGGTTCTTATCCTCGAGTCAATGCGGCCCCAACGTGCCCGATTTACGCGCGAGCTTGAACGGCTCGGCCGAAGGACGGGGACGACGAGCAGCTCGTTCTGTTCCGGGTCCCACCCGCAGTGAGCACGCAAGCACCTGAGAGACCGGTCCACGAGCAGTGGCCCAGTGAGCGCGCGCGGCAGAGGAGAGATCTGACGAAGGTGGCCCGCACGGTGGTGACTGGCGCGAGGGGGAGGCTGGCCAGTGGGCCCCGCTAGGCATCTGGTCGAGCGCGCGCACCGCGGTTGATACTGGGCCGCGTAGAAGGATAATGCACCATGGGCCAGAAATGAAGCAGTCGGCCCAGGTAAGCCTTTTTATTCTTTTTCTTTTTTATTTTTCTGTTTTCTTTCTCCTTCTCTTCTAGGTTTGAATTTGAATTTGAATTTAGTTTTCAAACCTTGTGCACATTTGTTACCAAATCATATTATGGAATGTAAAATACAAATTTTTGGAATATATTTATATTATTTATTTTTTCATATCCTTTCTCTGCTTACTTTCAAACCCTAATTTCAATTAGGGTTTAATCCAATTTCTAGTCATTTTTATATTATTATTATTTTTATTTAATGCACAAACATGAAAACTCCAACAAATGCACTTTCTTTTATTTTAGAATCATTGTTTATTTAGTCACTCTCAATTATATAGGTGTTTTTTTTTTATGATGCAAATAAGGCACACAAAATGAGGAGATCTCTCTATTGCTCTTTGTATACAACTTTGAGTATTACAATTCTACCCCCCTTAAAAATAATCTCGTCCTCGAGATTTAAGAAGATCTAGGGAAAAGGTGGGGAAAATCTATACGAAGCTTCTTCTCTTTCCCAAGTTGCTTCATCTTCACCGTGGTGACTCCATTGAACTTTACACATCTTTATAACCTTATTCCTTGTAACTCGAGTCAAAGTATCCAAAATCTTGATGGGGTACTCAGCATAAGTCAGGTCATCCTGAACATTAAGGTCTTCCATTGGTAATTGCTCCTCAGGTACCCTGAGACATTTCTTCAGCTGAGATACATGAAATACATCATGAACATCCGCGAGATATCCGGTAACTCCAATCGATATGCAACTTCTCCCACTCGCTTTAAGATTAAGAAGGGTCCAATAAAGAGGGGACAACTTTCCTTTGACTTTGAATCTTCTCATACCCCAGAGTGGTGACACCTTCAAATAGACATAATCTTCCTCCTTAAACTCAAGTAGTCTTCTCGGGTGTCAGCATAGCTTTTCTGCCTGGATTGTGCAGTTCTCAAATTCTCCCTTATTTGCTGAACTTGTTCCTCTGCTTCTTGTATAATCTCAGGCCCAAACAACTCTTTCACCAGTTTGATCCCAATATAGTGGAGTCCTGCACTTTTCTGCCATATAAAGCCTCAAACGGTGACATCTTCAAACTGGCCTGATAGCTATTATTATAAGAGAACTCCGCATACGGTAGACTCTTATCCCAACTACCACCATGCTTAAGAGCACAAGCTCTTAACATATCTTCAAGCACTTGGTTAGTCCTCTCAGTCTGCCCATCAGTCTGGGGATGGTAAGCCGAACTAAAAATCTTGTATCCAATGACTCGTGCAACTTCTTCCAATATCGAGAGGTAAACTGTGATCCCCGTCTGACACAATCTTCTTCGGTACACCATGCAGGCATACAATCCGTGCCATGTACAACTCTGCCAACTTGGCTCCTGAATACGTGGTCTTCACTGGAATAAAGTGGGCTACTTTAGTTAGCCTGTCCACAATCACCCATATCGAATCATATCCAGCAGACGTGCGGGGTAATCCAACAATGAAGTCCATGCCAATCTCTTCCTATTTCCACTCAGGTATCTTCAGTGGTGCAATAGTCCGGCTGGCCTCTGGTGTTCAGCTTTAACTCTTTGGCATACATCGCACATAGCCACATGTGCAGCCACATCTCTCTTTAGTCCATACCACCAATACTTTTGCTTCAAATCCTGATACATCTTAGTACTTCTAGGATGGATAGAATAAATGAGTCATGTGCTTCCTTCAATATAGTTTCCCGAAGACTATCAATGTCGGGAACACAGATCCGATTCTTGAACCATATCGTGCCTTGCTCTCTCTGTGAATTCCGGGCCTCTACCCTCAGTTATCAGATCCTTGATCTCCTGGATTTTGGCATCACCAACCTGATCTTTACGAATTTCTTGCTCCAAGGTAGGTTCCAATTCAATAGTCACTCCTTCCGTATGTTGTAACAATTCCCAGGTTGAGTCTCTCAAAATCTTTTTAATTCATCAGGTAGCTGGACAACGAAAGCGGATGAATATGCTCCTTCCGACTCAAGGCATCTGCAACCAAATTCGCCTTGCCTGGGTGATAGTGAATCTCCAAGTCATAATCCTTAATGAGCTCCAACCAACGGCGTTGCCTAAGATTGAGATCCTTCTGAGTGAATATACTTCAAACTCTTATGATCCGTGTATACTTGGCACTTAGTTCCCATAATGTAGTGTCTCCAAATCTTAAGTGCATGCACAACGGCAACCAGTTAAAAGTCATGAGTGGGTAGTTTAGTTCAGCTTCCGCAACTGACGAGATGCATAGGCAATCACATGTCCTTCTTGCATGAGCACACATCCAAGTCCTTGGCCACATGCATCACAATAAATATCAAATCCCTTCTGCAGATCTGGCATAATCAATACTGGAGGTGACATCAATCTCTCCTTCAATTGATCAACCTTTCTTGGCATTTCTCATCCCACTTAAATTCTCTCCTTTCTCCAAAAGCGAGGTCATGGGCTTAGCAATCTTTAGAAAATCCTTCATAAATCTCCGATAATATCCTGCGAGTCCCAAGAAACTCCGAATCTCCGTAACTGTAGTGGGCACTCTCCACTCCATAATCTCCTTCACTTTAGCAGGATCCACTGCTATCCTCCATTAGAAAATAATGACCAAGGAATGGCACTTGTCAATCCAAAACTCGCACTTGCTGAACTTAGTAGAGTTGATTATCTCGCAACTTCGTAGCACCAACCTTAGATGTTGTTCATGATCACTTTCATTCTTAGAATAGATAAGAATATCATCGATAAACACCACGACGAATCTGTCCAAATACTCCATAAACACCTTATTCATCAAATTCATGAAGTAAGCTGGTGCATTGGTTAGTCCAAATGACATAATAGTAAACTATATAATCCATATCGAGTCGAGAAAGCCGTCTTGGAATATCCGATGGTCTAATCTTCATTGATGGTAACTCGATCGGAGATCAATCTTCGAGAATACTCTAGCATCTCTCATCTGATCAAATAAATCTTCAATGCGGGGTAATGGATACTTGTTCTTCACAGTGACATCATTAAGGGTCCATAATCACGCACATCCCTTGCGATCCTTCTTTCTTCTGTACAATTAGAACCGGGCTCCCCAAGGTGAAGAATTCGGACGAATGTATCCATCCTCTTGTAATTCCGTTAATTTCTTAAGTTCCTTTAGTTTCTTCTACGGACATCCTGAATTACCGTTTATAAATAGGAATAGTCCCAGGTAGAGATCAATGACAAACTCAACTTCCATATCTAGTGGCCATCCCTAATAACTCCTCTACAAAGACATCCGGAAAATCCCTAACTGCACGGATGTTGTCACCCACCAACTTCTCATCTACTAAGAAAGCTGCTAGTCTGGTGGTAGTTACTGTGACTTCAACTTCAAATCTTTGTCCTTTGGAATTGGTGAGTTCTACGGTTCCCTTAGCCAATGTATATACTGCCTTTGCCTTTCTTAACCATGACCTACCAAGGATCACGTCTATAGTGCTCTCTTCTAACACTATAGG